>RQTK01000583.1:213156-226153 GCA_003991915.1 Elysia chlorotica | reverse complement strand
TGATGATGATGATGATGATGATGATGATGATGATGATGATGATGATGATGATGATGATGATGATGATGATGATGATGATGATGATGATGGTGAGGATGATCATGATGAGAATGAGCATGTTAATGCTGATGACGATGATGTTAATACAATTAGTTTTAATCGCGAAGTTTGTTTTGTTAGTAGTTGTGGTTTTATAGGGGGTTCAGGTGATGTTATTTTCAAACTACCGCTCTTAAAAAAAACATACAAGAGCAGATATAATGAAAATCTTAATTTCTCTCTGGTTTACATCTTTTGAGAACTAGACATCGAATTTTAGGTGGTTGAATAATACATTTGATCTTCTCTTGGAATGATCTGTAAATTTCATACCGAGTAGTATTGGCTGACGGCCCCACAAATCTTCCAGCATCACTAATGATTGCTATTCTCTTGAATTAGTAGTAGGACTCTTTTGGATCTTTAATTGGACTTAGCTGTTTTCTCGAAAGTAAACCTGGGCTTTTTCTGTTCCAAACTGGGCCATCAGTTCAATTATATTCAGACTGTGGATAGGTACAACGTTTCATCGTTAGTATAATCAATAACGTCTATGCTGTGACTATTTCTTCTGCCTTTGGTGAGTGCCACCTTTAAAGAATTTCAGTGGATTTGACTCAGCTAAAGGATGGATCACGCTGTTATACTTAACGCATGCTTTTAAAATAATTATAGTGAATAGAAACTAAACATGAAGCTAAATAACAGAGTTTTCAGAGAAGAATCTACAATTGTTGCAAGCATTTCGGCCCTTAACTCATGGCACCATAAATATATAAGGGGTTTGGGTCACATCCAGGTGTCTCTTTGTCACAAGCAATTTGACACGTGTAGGATTTGAACTCTCGTGTTAATTGGTTGGCAAATTTAAGCACTTTATCATTCGGGCAAGTAAGACCCCGATAGTTAGAGCATTTTCATCCTTTTAACACCTTCTATTTTTTCTGCTTTATATACATCTGTATTTCTTCTTGCCAGCAAGATCCACAGCGTTTGTTCTGTTGTTGCCACATATTCAGAGCTTATTTAGAAGGTCGGAAGGGGGTGGGGACGGTGACCCTGTGGTAAAACATCGGCTCCCGACGCAAAAAGTCCGTGGTTCGAGCTCTGGCTATTTTTCTCCCTACTGGTTGGGTCAGTGTTGGTTTAATGTGACCAACTGAGATGAGTTACGGTATTTCCACACTGTCTCATGTGTGGCAGCACATAAAATTGTCAGACGTCAGTTTTGGGACCTATCCACAATACAGCCTACATAATGCTGATATTGGACGTTAAACCAACTCAATTCTTAGTTGGAATGTCGTAGATTTGTGATCCTATGAATCCTCGCCCACCATCCTCAATGGGCATCACCAGCTTCGTGGCTCGCAGCTCTATGATCAGGTTCAGGTATTTCTCTCTTCTATGTGGTCCTCTTTCATTCTATTTTCATATAGCATTGTTTGCTACACCAAGATCAGCTGTTATGTCAAGCTGCATGTGTCATGATATCAGGTTTGGTTTCTTTGACAATACTATGGTGACTGTTCTATTCTGCATAGTCTGCTAAAACTTCACAGTCGTCACACACGTTTAGTAGGCGGTATTTTTTAGTCAACTTTTTCAATCAACTTCCCATGCTATGACGTATCGTCTATTGATTAAACAAAGCATTAGAAATGTAATTATATTCAGTGAAAGATATCACTACTTTTGAAGTACTGAGATTGAAATATTGAAATCCTTCTAAATTGTACTCAACTATTTCTTTTTTTTCTAACCACAACAGCAAAAACGTATCTAGCGTTAGCTTCTTCAATTTAATTCATTTTTGTATAAAGGCATCAACAGTTCCGTAACAGCGCAAGAACTGTTATTTGTCATTAACATGTATATCTATATCTATCTATATCCATCTATCTATCTATACAGATTCTTTTTGAAAGGGGAACTTTTAGACTCCTTGCCATCAGTTAAGTACAATTTTGCTTCCTCCTTTTAATACATCAATAATCCGATCTAGAAAGTTACGCTAGTACTACTGCTGCTAATGATAGACAGATTTCACCCCTTGAATCCAATAATTTTGAAAAGTATGAAACCATATAACATCCAAATGTGTCTTCGGTAAACATTTTTTTACATTTAAAGTCAAATGTACCAAGTAAAACTGTTCTGTTAAAAGAACTTGGAATATCAGAAGTCCAGCGGTAAAGGCAGTGCGTGGAACTGACAAACATTATAACCTTCGGTAGTCTATGACGCTTTCACTTCTTAAAAACTTGGTACTTGACGATGGTGAACGAATAGATCTAACCAAGCCTAGATCTAGTTGTTATAAAAGACGATCCGGAGATTTTAAGGCAGACTTTTTTATTTTTAATTATAATATATTTCTTGAAAAAATTAATGAATAAAAAAGGACCAGGTAAAAAAAAGTATATAGTAAAAAATGGATTTAGTGAAATTTTCACAATTATAGGTCTCTAATAATAATGATAATAAAAAAACATAGTCCTACTCTTAAACTAAAAAAATGTTATAACATGATTTCTTACAACCAATTTAAATGACTATTTATGTGTATTCAGTACAAGTTATTTATGAAACGATATTTTTTATATAACTGTAAGCTTAAATTATTTCTCATCATAATCACCACACGGGCTTGTCGTTAGTGTCTGTTACCAATCTAAAGAATAAGCTACCATACAATATAAATCTCGCAACTCTCTTCTGTTTTACTTTAATCAAAAAAATGGTTAAGACTAGCTAAAAACAACTACATTTAAAAAACGGGGGAGGTCCGTGCCTCCTTTAGCCTACAGCTACAGCCTTTCCAGTTCTTCCATGGATAAAAAAGACAACAATAATTATAATTACAATGAAATAGTGTATTACAAAATTGCCATGGATTTATAATCAAGATAGTCTGGCACGTGTTGTTGAATCGCCATGTATGACCCACTAAATCAGTTTTTATACCCCGAATCCTTAAGTTCCTTAAGCTTTCCCTGTAAAGAAGTGAGTAGGCGTATTTTGCCTCAGTACTCGCTATAACATTATTTTTATAGCTCGTGCTTTAAGAAATGAAATGTCAAGTCTAGAAGATTCCGAAGAAGAAATTTTTTATTGATCCATCTTTTATCTTAATGACGATGTTTTCAGCTAGCAAGTAAAAGCGGAAGTAGATTTAAATGTCTCACTGTCCATGTATAGCGGTACCATAGTCAGGCGTCTAGATATAGTTCGTTTTGTACTTAGTACTGTAAGGGTTAACAAGATACGTATTCAATTGTTCTGTTTCAGTGCTAACTTGGAATAATTACATTAATCATAATACAACATATATTATGTCAGAACAGATTGATTATTTATTGTTAATGATTATGTTCACAGTAAGTAAAAACAAAGGTGGAATAAATCGTAGCCAGTGTAGCGAAATTTGTAAATTTTTTTTTGTTTAAAAGATTTAAGGTTTTCATTAAAATACAAAAATGTTGAGTCTAAAAGTTTTTTTTTTTTGGAAAGCTTTACAGTATACCTTACATGAAAAAAACAGAATATGAAGAAATGATATAAAATTTTCCATCGGTGTGTCTTTATTAAAAATGCTGGCATCGTTTTTTTTTTTTCAAAGAAGACAAACTAATACTGTTTTTGATAATAACAAAAAAATGCACAACTTTTTTTTCATTTAGTGATATTTTTGTGTCCACAAAATGTTTATCATGGGTATAAAGATAGAATCAACAAGAAGGGGTTACACAGAGAGAAAGAGAGAGGGTCGATTCTCTGGTTTAAAATGTGAGAAGTGCATAGTTTTGGAAGCATTTAATACCTTCTTGTTTGGATTGAACATTCCATATTAAAAATTTGAAATTTGACTCAAAGAAGATACGTATTAGACAATAATAATACTCCTCCTTTTTAATCAAAAAAGCATTCGAAGTAGAGAAAAACATCAACCACGAATCATAACTATCAACCCACCTGGTTTTTGTAACAAGGAGTTTCTAAATAGATAATAATCATCGTTGTCGTTGATTTTTCAATTTAAAAAGAAATGTGTGTTTTTTGTGTGTCGAACAGAGAGAGAGAGAGAGACAAAGAGAGATAGAGAGATAGACTCACAGGCTTGACCCATTTTAAAACCGCATACTTTTGAATATTGTAAAACAAAATGTAGGTGTTTGATTAGGTTTTTTGAACAAACCATTAAATATTTATTCCTGTGTTTAAACAACGATGTCATATATTGTAGGGAGAAAATGGGGAATGGGGTCAAATCAGAAGTTATTGAAATTTGTTTCCACGTCGCATAGAAGGATGAACATAGTCCCTTACGTGTATAATAATACTCTTTTCCAAAATTCTAATAAGACAATGATGGTCGTCTTAAATATCTCTATTTAAAAAAATGGTTTTTTTCCCTATAAAGCTAACCGATGTTTTTCATGTTAAGTAGATTTGTTTTAGATTCTCTCCTTACATACTTGGGAACAAACTGGCTCAAGTGGTAGAGCGTTTGTCTCCAGATCGCGATGTGTACGGTTCGTCCCTGTAACTGGTTGGGTCAATGCAAGTATAATGTGACCTACTGAAACAGGATTCATGATACCTAGGCCCTGTCGCGTGTGCGGCAGCAATTAAAATTGTCAGACGTTAGTCTTTGAGCTCGTCCAAAATAAAACCTATAATATAGCGATGACGTTGGGTGTTAAACCAACAACTCAACTCCTTACATAGGTAAAGGTACTTTGTGGGAGAGAAATATACTACTGCGTATTGATCTTTAAAAATGAAAGAAGATAGTTTCTTTGTCATCTTTCCTCGTGCATTTTGTTTTGAAAAGGATTGTTTAGAATTTGGACCTTATTATATCCATAAGTCTGCAATTGAAAAAAACAACAACATGCCATTGTGTTTGAAATATTGTTAGGTTATTTCAAATAGTACTTTTTGACGCCATACTTTTATAACCCACGTTCGATTTATAAAGCAGTATAATAATTTCCACTAACAAGAGCGAAAATACAGTGCTCTTAAAATAGACCACAACAAAGATCTTAACGTAAATTTAAAAGGCTATAGTTTCTCATCGTTAAAAAATACAAAAGCATAATCCTTTAAAAGTCATTATCATGAAAGTTAAATAGGATCTTTAGCGTTATATATATATATTATAATTAA
This sequence comes from Elysia chlorotica, assembly GCA_003991915.1. NCBI lineage: Eukaryota > Metazoa > Mollusca > Gastropoda > Plakobranchidae > Elysia > Elysia chlorotica. The sequence continues at coordinate 220,939 of RQTK01000583.1, read as the reverse complement.
AAGAAGTATTGCGCAAATTCTACAACGTAAAACTAAAAATAGGCTAGCTCTATATTTATATATATATATATATATATACATATATATGTGTATATTATTTTGTAATTAAAAGAAGTATTGCGCAAATTCTATAACGTAAAACTAAAAATCGGCTAGCTCTATATTTTTGAATAATTTTTTAAAGAGACTTCCAAACGCTTAGTACTCAGTACGTAATGATGAATAAAGTTGATTATAGAAGAACTCGTTAGAACAACGTCGCGTTGAGTGTACGGCTCGTCTTAATATAATCGATCTTAGCCTGTTCGCAACCTAAGGACACGTTTTAACCTTTCCGCGACGTTTTTGTTACAAGGCCTTCAATAATCACTTTTATACACTGTTCTTTAGTAAATACACAGCTAGCCGATTGCCAGTGTATTCCTGTTATTAATAGTATTAGTTCTATATTGTGCCGGAATTGCCGACTTGTCCGTTTATTTTTGTTAGTGATAGTTTATTGGTTTATAGATGAACCAGATGTACTAAAACGGTTTCTAAATGTTGTTTTTATAGGTGGTTTGGAATTCACCAAGTTGGTTGGTTGGTTGGTTGGGTTTTAACGTCCAACATCAACAACTATAGCCTGTATCGTGGACGGGCCCCAAGACGAACGTCTGACAATTTTATGTGCTGCCACACACAAGACAGGGTGGGGATACCATGACTCCTGTCTCAGCCGGTCACATTATACTGACACCGACCCAACCAGTAGGGATTGCAACAGCCAGGATTCGAACTCGGAACCTTTTGCGTCGGAAGCCGATGTTCTACCCCTGGGCCACCGCGCCCCCGGAATTCACCAAGATTTTACGGAACCAAGTTGAAGTAGACATGAACTCTCCTGTAGGCCAAGTTAGTTCATCAAGCAAGAATTGAGTAATCGCTAATTTGCGCGGTAGTGGTAGTTGAGCTGGTGTAACATCCAACATTATCACTATATAGGCTATAGTGTGGATCATGGATGGGCCCCAAGACTGACGTCTGACAATATAATGTGATGCCACACACGAGGCAGGGCGGGGATTACCATGACTCCTGTCTCAGCCGGTTACAATACAATGACACCAACCCAACCAGTAGGAAGCGATATTGTCAGGGCTCGAACCGCGGATGCTCTACTCCAAGGCCACTGCCCCCTAATTGGTCCGGCATGCGGCTTATTCTAGTATTTCAAAGGGGACATAACGTGCACAAACTTAAAAACAGTTCGATCTTCTGCAAAATTGCACAGTAACAAATTAAATATTCGAAGATCTCGTATGTCTTTAAAAAAAGTGGAATTAATTTTCGGAAAATATCATACCTAACCAGGATACGTCATGTTTCTTACAATAGTACAATGTAAATAGAGTTTAAAAGTTCTCTGTGAATCTAAAAAGGAAAATATAAATATATTTCTAGAAATACTCATATCTGTTGAATGGGCTCTATCGAAAAAAAATGCGATATAATCTTTCACACTGTGTATGAAATGACTTGTGAAACTGAATCGTAGACAATAAATATGTCGACTATATCAATCACTTTATTAGAGAAAAAAAGTTAACAATACAACCCGTAGTTATACCTATCTCAAAGGCGTTTTATAAATTGTGACATTGCCTTCTTTGAAGTTGAGCCCTTCATTCATTCTCAATTTCATACGAATTTTATTTAGTAGAGCTTGTGTCTATAGGACAGTATGCATTTCTTTTATAAAAGTGAGATAATAATATATAATACTTCTTTCAGAATTGTATGTGAACTGCATAATTTATCAGTTAGTATATTAATTGACATGCCTAAATCGATTTGATGGTATTTTACTTTTGATATTCTTATACCTTTTTTTTTTAAATGTGGGTATACATTGATTGGCTGATATTTTTAATTCACACCACTGACACAATTTTACGTTTGCAACGAATTTTTTGTGTGGATTTTAACCGAGAGTCTAATGTTTGACCTTTGCATACATTGTTTTGTAAAATTGGAATGGGTGTCGACACACCTTATTGGACACTTGAATATATTCATTTCTTTGGATTGTAGTAGATCATGATATTATATATGACTTGTGTTACTAAGAAAACTTTAAAGATAAGTGATACAAATCAAACAGATCTCCTTGAAAAGTCATGCCTTGTGAGAACTTTGCGCACTCCTAAATCATCTTATTTTTTAGCTCTGGCAATTCAGAGTGAGTTGTAGTACCAGATATTGCAGTGTCCGAAATGTCATAGGATAAGCAAATGTCAGGAACGGGTCTATTTTGGGTAATTGAAGAGATGTGGTAATGAAAAAACTGTACTGCGAGTCCTAATTGAAGGATATGTTTGTTATCACGATTAGCGGCTTCTACAGACTAATGAAACATAGCACAAAAGCTAGATCTAATCCAGCTATGTTTAGATATGAACCTTAGACTGTTACAGTGTTTTTTTTTATTGAGTTCAATCCATGATAGGTGTTTCATAAAAATCAATGTTAAATGAACTTTATAAAAAAAAAAGAATGAATCCAGAATAAGGTTTATTAAAATGCACACAAAAAACTTACCCATCAGCTCACGGTGTACTTCGTGCTACAGGTTTACACCCTTAGGAATGATCATACTTCGTGCTATAGGTTTACGCCTTTAGGAATGATCATACTTCGTGCTATAGGTTTACACCTTTAGGAATGATCATACTTCGTGCTACAGGTTTACACCCTTAGGAATGGTCATACTTCGTGCTATAGGTTTACGCCTTTAGGATTGATCATACTTCGTGTAAGAGGTTCCGGCCTTAGGATTGGTCATATTTCGTGCTACATGTTTAGGCCCTTAGGAATTATCGTACTTCGTGCTACAGGTTTACGCTCTTAGACATTCACCAAGCGTGATGGAACGTAACTGGAAGGCGTGAACTCTAATAATTATATGTTATTGTTGAGTTGAATTAACGTCCAACATTAGCATTTCATATGCTATATTGTGGACGGACCCCAAGACCGACGTCTGACAGTTGTAAATCACCTGTAATCTATAGATGCCCCATTAATCTGCAAAGAAGATATATTCTGAAGATAATTCCAAAGCAGTTCCTCATTCAATAACTCATTGTAACTATATACTATATAGACCAACGTTCTCATTCATCTCTTATTGCCATTAAATCATATGTAACTGAAATCAGTTGTTTGTTTGTTTGTTGTTGGGTTTTTTGTTTGCACCTCGATTCTGCACAGTTTTGTTGTTGGGTTTTTACTTTGTACCTCGATTCTGGATAGTTTTATGTCGCTTTTTCTTTTCTTTTCTGTATTCGTCTAGTCCTGTTTAGAAATATTATTGGCCTCCTTAGTGCTGTCTGTGACCTGCCCTTACTTCCTGATTTTACATAGTTTTTTTGTTGTCTCTAATGTTGGAGAGGCTTATTATAGTCTTCTTTCAGTGACGGCTTTAAAACAAAGTTGTTGTTTTTTTTTTTTCGAAATTCCGGGCACTGCCAAAAGGAAATTTTCCACTCATTCAATTTCGTTGATTAAAAAATAAGAAGTTGCACTCCAAGATATTTTTTTAGAAAGCGTGTAAAAAGATTCACTGAGTTTTCAACAATTGCTACTGTAAAGTAAAATAAAACAGTTTTATCAAAATAAATAACAACGTTCTTATCTGGTTTATAAAAAAAAGATAAATGAATGTAAGTAATTGGTTTAAATTGATTGCACCTGCAAGTAACAGAATGATATAAGCGCAGTGCCTTGTGGGGTAAGTGTGTGAGTTAGATCCATCGTTAAAAGCATGTATATATTGTGGACGGATCCCAAAACTAACGTCAGAAAATTTTACGTACTGCCACATTGAAACACTGTAGGGATACCAGGAGCTGTATTCATGGAGGTCGTAAACTAGACCTAAAACACTCAAGTAGTTAGTGCGTAATTTTTTACGTAGACTAAGCTGGTATTCGTAACAACCTTTTTACCTAGATTAGATACGTCTAAGAAAAGGGGAAAGTCCAAAAGTGAAGATGCCATTTAAAAATTTTTACGAATTTACTTGCAAACTATAATAAAATTAAAAGTCATAACTCAAATCTACCAATATCTTAATAACTATGAATTACTTAGTACATTCTTTCAATTAACCTACTTTTGCACTGAACATCGTACTATAAAGTAATAAATCCGCGTGGATTCACTATAAGGTGTGTCAAATTGGTAGAATTAAGCTTTAAAACCATGACAATCTAACTAAAATGACACCAAAGTAATTATAATTGTTTTTGTGTAGGCTGCAGATAAATTTGCCACCAAATTTATGCCTGTAGTCTTGCCTCTAAGCAGGCGTAAAGATGCGTCAAAAGGTGGTACAAGGAAATTCCAAAAAATAATGGTAGAATAAATTTAAATTTCAGACGTAGGATACATCCAAATTTTAGGCCTACACCTTGTCATCAACTCCTGTTTCCGCTGGTAACATAATGGTGGCAAAACTCGTCCAGTAACTGGCGAATAAGGACAAAACATGTGTCGGATCGTGGATTCGAACCAGGGACCTCCCGATTGGAAACTAAAGTTATATAATACCACTTGAGATAAAATACTATGATTTTAAGGAATTTTGCACACAGAGGAAATAAATCGAATAACCTTTCTATATTGCATACAAATCAAAGAAGCTTTCAAAGCAAATTAAAATCTTAACAGAAGTCAACATCATCATTTTTCTTTTATTTCAGAGCCAATATGGTACTTTGATGCATTAAAAAATATTTGGTACAAAAATCAACACTGGTCTATTTTAATGCATACAGTTGGAGGTACCTTTGCAAGGAATTATTGTTTGCAATGCCATTTTGATTGCCCTATCTATTAAGAAATTATTGCCATGTTGGTACGGCATTGCAACTCTCGGTTTTTAAATTAACATTGCAATAAATAGGAACCTTTCAATTTATTTTAGTAGGAGACAAACACGTTTTTGCTATTGCATATTCTTATTTGATAAGGCATTGTTTATATATTATGCCGGAGCGGGGGGGGGGTTAAAATAATTACAATTTTGTTCATTGAGGGTGGCGGTTGGAGTTGGAGTTTTTATTAAAGTCATTTTCTTCAAATATGCTTTTTTTTTTAAATCTGCCTGTATATAAATTAGTTTAAATTATTGTATCTCCACCATTACCCCCCCCCCCTATCTCTCTCCATATCTCTCTCAATCTCTCTCTCTCTCTCTCTCTCTCTCTCTCTCTCTCTCTCTCTCTCTCTCTCTCTCTCTTTCTGTCTCTCTTTCTTTATCTCTTTTTCCATTTCTCCCACACACTCACCACTCTTTCCCTTTACGCCTCCACATAAAGATTATCAGTTAACAAACATCTCTTTCAAATATCTCAGCATATAATTTCAATTGTTCCAGTCAACAATATTCCTTATAAAGAAAAAACAAAACCATTCCTCCTCATTTTTACCTTGACAAACCCTTGAGGAAAAAAATCTTTCAAACCCACCATTATCATTGCATAGTCGTCATTTTCCAGCCAATAGATAATACAGTTTCTAACAGACAAAAAAAAATAAACAGTAAGGTAGATGCATAGTTTAAAATCCTCTTAAGACTAAACCAAAAGTCATAACCCTCAAAGCAAAGCAAAGCAGTATCTAGGGACCATCATTAGAAGAGAACGCACTGCCTTCAAGATGCATATTCCTCTCTTGAGTTATGTTTCTCTGTATGGACGGGTTGGAATGGTTCTGGAAAACGGATCGGAACAGCCTGGTTCTAGTCTTGGGAGCTTGAGGTGGTCTCCGCGAGCTCGTGTCCTCTGTCAACGCTGGCTGGTTCTGGGGGTTGTTTCCCAAAAATATCTGCTGCAGCTCCTGTAACGATAAACGAAATAATTTGTGTAAAAGTCACTACATTAGGAGTCCTGTGAGGGTAAACGATATAATGTATCTAAAAGTCACTACATAAGAAGTCCTGTGAGGGTAAACGATATAATTTATCTCAAAGTCCCTACATTAGGAGGCCTGTAACGGTAAATAATATAATTTATCTAAAAGTCACTACATTAGGAGTCCTGTGAGGGTAAACGATATAATGTATCTAAAAGTCACTACATTAGGAGGCCTGTAACGGTAAATAATATAATTTATCTAAAGTCACTACATTAGGAGTCATGTAACGGTAAACAATAATTATAATTTATCCTAAAGTCACTGCATTAGGAGTCCTGTAACGGTAAACAATATAATGTATTTAAAAGTCACTACATTAGGAGCCCATATTATGGAATGTGACGACAATATGTTAGAAGTTGAACCGAGTTGGTTCTTCAACATAGAACTTCAACAATTTATAAGTTATATTTTGGACAGGTCCCAAAAATGGCATTTGACAATTTTTTGTAATGCCACTTAAGGCAGGGCGGGAAGAACTGGACTCCTGTATCACCCAGTCACATTATACTGACAATCGACCCAAACAGTAGGGAATGTATTGGACAAATACATTAATTTGTGACGAATCATTTAAATTCGAACCACGGACCTCCTGATCGGTAGAACAACGAGCTTTGAGATGGACAAAGCTAAAAGTATTACTGATGAATTTGTAGCGGCCTAAATACTCTACCGAACGAAGAGGTAGAAAACCAAGAAATTACAAATGTCTTCAGAAAGAGATGAAGTGTATAATGCTGTAAAAAACGGGTATTCGTTCTCCCGTTTTTTGTTAGGTTTTTTTTTTTTTCTTGTTTTTCTTTTTTTTTGTCGGTATTTTTAAAAGCTTTTTTTTCTAGGTCATAAGCATGGAATAAAAATGGCTAACATAAGGTTTGTTGCATATATTGCTAATGTACGCTTAATTGTCTATTGTTATTTTACGAAACCCCAGCATTCAAAAGAGATAGTGCATGTGCGCGCGAAATTTGCGAGCTTTGAAAATAATATAATTTCATTTTAGTAGGTCTATATATATATGTTATCTTAATGCGCAGTTTAGATTCTCTTTGCTATGATGCTTAGCATTATCCTAGGGTATAGCATGACGCACTCGTCGGCGAACGATAGTTTAGTTCAATGAGCTTTTTAAAACCTAAATCAGAGCTCGTGACCATTTGTGGAATCACAATTCTCATAAACAATATGGTCTCAAACCGAAAATGTTTCGCTGTATCGTTAAAATACCCAACGCAGGAGAAATTCAGATAACTGAAGCATGTGCCACACTAATTTGAGCGACGATTTTATGGATACAACCACAATTAAGCCAAGGGCGGTGAGGAGGTTGAGGAACGATCGAGCAAAGATATAGATAGGTATTGTTTATCTAAGTTTTGCTTTATCTGAACTTAGCGTCGAACGTCAACGGCTAGGCTATTTCTATTTTTCAGGTAGGTCAAAAGACTGATCTCTGGCATTTTAATGCTGTTTCAAAGAGATATATCAGAGGAACAGTTGTGTACCGAGTCTTTTGACTTAACCGAGCACATTAACAGATCAACGACACAAGCAGCAGAGAACAAGGTAGCCTGATTGGTCATATCCAGGGGCTACATGACATAAACAAGCAAGGGTCTACAAAAAAAAACTTATCTGCTGGAGCTACTCATTCTTCTACAACAACAACAACAACTACTGCTACCACTACTACTACTACTACTACTACTACTACTACTACTACTACTACTACTACTACTACTACTACTACTACTACTACTACTACCACTACTACTACTACTACTACTACTACTACTACTACTACTACTACTACTACTAC
>RQTK01000583.1:196562-208223 GCA_003991915.1 Elysia chlorotica | reverse complement strand
TCTTCTTCTTCTTTTTCCTCTTCTTCTTCTTCTTCTTCTTCTTCTTCTTCTTCTTCTTCTTCTTCTTCTTCTTCTTCTTCTTCTTCTTCTTCTTCTTCTTCTTCTTCTTCTTCTTCTTTACTTTCCTCTCCTGCCTTTTTCCCTCTTCCGTTTCCTCATTCCTCTATGGGTTTTTTTCTTCCCCCGCGTCCCTAAACCTTATCAAATTACTTAAGTTATCTTCTTTTCCTTGCATCTTGATCAATTGGTACTTTTTAAGCTGGAAAATAAAAACAACAACAATGGGACGGCTTTGGATTGCCAATGATAAATTATGCTGCTGATGATACAATACCTCCATGTAAGAGTCTGTGCTTCAAGTATGTGGTGGTTATTACTGAGTAGTTAGTAGGCAGATTTAGAGTACCTATTTTCTACCTACAACCACCACAAGAAGCTGTTTGGCAACCCCGTAATGGATTTAAAGAGCACTCTTTATTTTTCTTAGTGGGTTTTTTCTTAGGGTTTGGATTGTGTAAATCTATTTCGAATTTTGTCTTCTTTGAAAGATTTATAAAGTATTTGCATCAGTTGTTTTTTTTTATATAAAGTATTCTTAGTTGTGATTGAATGTTTTTGTCTCTACATCATACGCAATGGGTTGCCAGCTACGCAGCAAAATATCTTCTTAGCGCATTATACTGCCTCGTATTTCCTTTCACAAGCTTGATTCTATTTCTCTTGAAAAGAGGGATAATTGCTCTGATTTCAGAAGAAAAAACCCCCACAAAAAACGCATACATACTTATTAAAAAGGAAACGCATGTTGAATATTCGGAAATTTTTTGAAGGAATAGTAGCGTCATTGGCTACGAAGAACACGGTACACCGCGGTAAAAAGTCTCATTCTATTTTGAAACAAAGAGGGCAGTATACCTTGTGACTGCTCTGTTCTGAAATTAGCCAAAATCGCATAAGAATATTGTAGAGTTTGTAAGTCGCGTAGTTGGAGTTGATCCAATTATTTTGTGTTAAATGTTTTTTTTAACGTTTTCCTTCGGCAACCAGGGTACTCTCGGACATTTCCTTAAGGTACCGTTTGACAATTTTCAGCGCTGTCACAAAAAAAAAAACAGAGTAGGAGTACCCAGACTTCTACATCATATTTATATTATTCCTACACCGGCACAGTAATTATTTTAGTAAGTTGGGTTGATTTTAACGTGTAACGTCAGCATAATATAGACTATAACTATTGTGGACGGTGACGAGTTAGTAAGAGTAGCCGCTTACTCTACCGTTGAACTTTCTGGTCCCCCATCAATTCATTGCCTCTATGAGCTGAGGCCACGTCAGTACCGCAAAGTGTGTGGAGTCAGTTAGTAAACGGGACTACCAGTTTGGGCTTTGGAGGTTCGAAGCTCGGCTAGCCACTCCGTATCAACACTTTGTCAAAATGGACAAAAAACGGTGAGAAAAAAAAATACGTATTAATTCAGAACTGTTCCGCACATCACCAGAGCATAATGCCCAAAATATTCCCAATTCACGGGTCGCCTTGGAGTTGAGTTGTAGTTGAGTTGTTTTAACGTCCAGCATCAGCACTGCGTGGGCTATAGTGTGGACGGGACCCAAGACTGACGTCTGACAATTTTATGTGCTACCAAAGACGATACTGAGAGGAGATGCAATAACTCCTGTCTCAGCCAGTCACGTTAAACTGACAGCGACCCAACCATTAGGGAGCGAAATCGTCAGGGCTTGAACCACAGATTTTTGCGTTAGAAGCCGTTGATCTACCCCAGGGCCACCGCGCCCCCCAGTCTCTTCGGAAGATTTTGACAGATTCAACGACTCAAAAGCAGTATTTCAACGGCAGTTTGAGAGAAAACCAACGCACCAGCGCCTTTCTTGGGATCATTTGATAAACTAGGAAGAAGAAAATGAGGAAAACAAGACAAAAAAGAACACGAAGAACATAAACAAACAAAAACAAGTACAAAAATAGAAACAAGAAGAACAAGAGGGACAAGAGAAACAACACCAACAAATACAAAAACAAAAACCAGAACCAGGACAAGCTCAATACTGGACAAAACTGGTCAAGACATTCCATTTTTTGTTTTGTTTTTCGAAGTTTCGGTGCGTACGTGTCATAGTGTCTTTATAAGACAGGATTATTTATATTTATGATCAATATTATTAACCATTATGAATTATATTAAAACGCCAATAGAGGATCAAGGTTTTTCCCATTCTTAAAGCACTTACGATAATTATATTCGTAAAAAAATCGCCCACCTGCCCTGCATGTCATTTTATTTCTTACTTTTTAATCACAAATAATTCGTGCGAAAGCTATACTTTTTTGTTTTTTGTTTTTTTCTTTTTTTTTAGCTTTAGATATCATAAAATATTCCCGTGCGAGTCGAATTTTTAACAGAATTGTTATGGACACAAACAAATATTCATTTCATAATTTAGATTTAGTTGTCCAGAAACAAGACCTTGTAGGCATTTATTTTAATTTCCTCTTACAAAAGGGAGTAATTATTGAAGTGCAAATCATTTTCATCAAATGCAATGCCTTCGTTTTGTCGAGGCCGTACTCAAAGTGTTAGCCTAATGTAGGAAAACTGCACTGGAATAAACATTGTCCTTTCTTCATGAAACACAAAGGGTTAATAATACTAATGGTCAGGTTGCAATGTCTCTATTTATGGACTTCCGATTATAGTGCATCTAAGAATAATAGGACTAGTGCAACTTAAGAATCGTTATTTCAAACCCCTCGCGAGTATGGTGAAATAATTAATTTATGTAATTTGTAATTTTTTAATGAATTATATCGGAGAATACGATAAATTAATTAATATAAAGTATAATTTTATAGTTTAAATCAGGGAAAGCAGGTTCTATTAAAATCTTGAGAACGTCCCTTCTTTTGCATTGGGCATAGTGGCAATTTATTTTTAATTCAATATTTCAAATTCTATTATAAAGAGAATTATTGTTGGAATGTTATTCACCCACGCCATAAATGAAGACTCTCATAAGAAAAGGCGAACAATATTGTTCCGCTCATAAACCGCAGTGCAAAAGGCGTAATGGCTTCCCAGAAACATTCAAGAGAAGATAACGTGTTATGGCTGCCTTTTTTCATAGAAAAGTGTGGGACCGTTTGTGTTTTCTGGCGCATAATGTTGTTTTCTTCATGGGATTATCACAAACTTCAGTCGTCCAAGCCTACGCAGTTGTACTGGTATCTTGAAATCAGCTGTCTAGTTGGAACTGGTGTGATGAATGTCCAAATCATATTGGTGCCGAGGGCGTTCAGGAACAGTTGTGTCATTAGTTAAATGGTCGTCAGGTATCCATTTGCCCTTTTCGAGCGCTCTTTCTTTTGGATCGTTTATGGAAATGTCTTTATTTGTGTCATCTGGTCTCAGTGCATAAAATCGTTGGCTGAGGATGATCAAAACAATTCTTTCGAATAACAGCTCCAGATCAATTTGCGATTACAAAAAGAGAAGACCATGAGAAGAGTAAAATGTAACAAAAAAATCACGTAGCCATATGGCGCTTTCATAGTTAGGAGGTAAACTAGGAGATGCACCGTTTTCTCTAACCAAGGAACAGTTTGTTGTTGTTTTTCTAATACGCAGTAGACCCTGCCATAGACTTATCAGGTGAAACAATAGTTGCATAATTCAATCGTTTCTTGTCCCTAAGACCTGTTTGTTTTTGCATCGCACTGTCAAAAAATGATGAGGTACATTTAGTGCTACGTGTCTTAACTTATCTGTCTCTGACTTGTCCGACAGTAACACTATGACATGCCCGTTTAAAAAGAAATAGTGGAGGCAATATTTTAAATTCATTGCTAAACTCGGTTTTTGTTGTTAAGGGGTGTCCAAATATAAAAAATACAGCTCTCTCATCTTGGTTTTAAAAACAATTCTATTTTGGTCTTAGTTGCACATTGCAATATGCAGGAAGGTCAACGAAACCTCAAGACAATACCACAACATAAAAACATAACTGGAGCTGTATCCAAACTGTTTAAAACAAGACTATGCAAAGCAACAAATATAGTTCACAAATCTATTTATGGAAATGTCTTGGTACTTGAATGAGGCCTCCTGAACAACAGGTTAAGTCAATCAAATGAGAGAAGAGATGATTTTTATTGTTTAACAGTGATGATATCGGTGATCTATTTCTATTAAATTATTAGAATAGCTAGGTCATGATGATACTGAAATAATTATAATGAGTTATTTTCTCAGCCCACTCAGCCTACAAATCAACAGCTCATACTCTCCTAACTGAAGCTAATGGTTTAGGAAAATAGCACATTCTCTTTATACAATCAATGTTTGTTGGCTTTGCTAACTTGACTTGTTCTTTAGGATAGTCAGCCTCGCATTTGCAGGAAAAGTAAGCCTAAAATTACATTGGGTCATATGTGTCGTATCTACAACGTCGCAATTGCCTAAAAATTATCAAGGCGAGTCTTAAGACTACCAAAACATTGAACTTACGACCCATAGTACACGAATAGTTTAGCACAATCTCTCTCAATATCAGCTGTTGTTTTTCTTTTTTTTTTCTTTCATTTAACTCGTATGTTTTAGTGCTATAAATAAAATAATATGTGAGTCTACTATGGGTGTTGACAGTAAATTAAAAGACGCGTACATTCATAACATTATTGTGCGATTGTTGTGTAATATTTATAAACGTAACTGTAGTTTATTGATTTGAATTTGTATAATCAAATTTCAGTAAAACCGTTTAAACATCATTTTTTTTATTGCAAAGTTTACGATTTCTGCCCTAGCATTCTTACTCTGAATCAAATGTTACAAAAATCCATTGTGCAATTGTGCAAAAACTTAGCCGATTCCAGGACTAAATTGACCCATTCATACCAATACTAGAATTAACCTTAGCACAAAAAAATGTAGAGCTTTTCATTTCATAACATTTTGAAATTTGTGTATTGATGTATGGTGTATAAATACTCTAAGTTATGTGTACGCTTTGGATGCTTTTAATTAAAAATACCACTGGAGTTTCCCAAAGAGAGGTGAGAGAGATGGGGATTTTTAGAAATTGGGACTCAACACCCTTTGCATTTCTATAAGGTGTGTTACCTTAAATCTTTAACAGCCCTCATTTCTTGTGTAATGTGACCTCATGAGACAGGAGTCCTGCTCATTCTGCACTGTCCCTGTGTGGCAGCACATAAAAATTTGTCATAATTATGTTAATCACCAAACCCGTCCACAATACAGCCTATAAAGTGCTAACGTTGGACGTTGAGCAACCAACTCAACGCGACCTCATATTTATTGTACTATTTTTTTCGTTGTCTGTATGTCTACACTGTGCAGATAAAAAATCCGCAATTTATTTATGGGCGTTGGATACAAAACAAAACAGTTTTTATTTTCATAAAGTAACACACACTTATGTTGGACTAGCCCATTATCATTTGTCTAACTTCTACAACTTTGGCCATTTGATTCACGTTGGAAAAATCGTAACAACAATAATAATAATAATAATAATAATAATAATAATAATAATAATAATAATAATAATAATAATAATAATAATAATAATAATAATAATAATAATAATAATAATACAAGTAATAATACAAGTGCCAAGTTCAAAATGCTGTAAGAAAAAGATTGTTTTCAGTGCAGATTTACAAATCTTGGTCAAAACGAGAGTTTTTTCGACCTGATAGAAGAGTGTTCGGAATGTCGGCATACTTTAATGACAAAGCACGTTGGTCCTATGCTTACATTAAAAAATATCTCTGGGATTATGAACTACATAGATATAAAAAAAGATTATAGGTGCGTTCTTTTAATTGATTTTTTGACGCACTGACGACCAGTGCAGTTATCTTAAAGCTGGCATTATTCATTAAATCTCCTTTAATAAATATTTCGTTTCACTAGTCTAACATTTTTGCACTGGATTTGCCGCACATAAGTTATTTTACCCTCTGTTTTTAGCGTGAGTTGAAAGACAATTTCGCAAATCAAATTTCGATGTAAAAAACTACAATGAAGGAAAATAAGATGAGTTTGCGAGCACATAATCGTAGTTAGTTGCGGTCTTATTTGCGCAGTACGTCTTAGTTCCAAATAAGGTGGTTTGGGGGGGGGGGGAAGGTGCTAGTAAATCGTGCTGATGCTGGACGTTAAATCAACTCCAAATAAAGCAAAATTCAATGGCTCACATAGCGGTTTGAACTTATAACAGTGTCTAGAATTTCCAAATCAAATATCTCTTGGGAAGGCAAAAATATGTGCACCTAGTGGAAGATACAAAAGGTGCTAATTTTTTTTCGGAGCACAGTATAGTATAGATCGATACAATTTTTAGAACCCACTATTTAATTACCCAGGACTCGCTGGACAACAGTGAAGTAAAAAAAAAATACAGTCAAAGTGTCAAAGACAAAAAACTGGGAAGGACAAAGGCCATAAGTCAAGTTACGTCTATACTGAGAAAAGTTATTGGTCAGCATTGGGCATTAAAACTTGATGGCTCAGTTAATAACGCTCTGCACTGTTGAGCCAGTGACCCAAGGTTCGAATCTTTCCGCCTTGAAGATTATAAGCTCTCTCTCTAGTTTGACATAATTTTTATCCTACAATCTGAATATGGATGATGGACGACGACGGGAGCCACGATTATCGTCTGACAAATATGCATGATACAGTGCGGGAACCAGAACTGATGTCTCAGGCTCTCATACATACATATATATATAAACATAAACTAATTTAACATAGTGTGTGCTATGTTTGTAAATTTCTTAAGGCACATGATGAACAGCTACGATATCTCGTGTAGGGTTTCAGGTATAATATCTGACATATTCACAGGCTCCTCACAAATAGGGAGTTGGAATACCATGTTCTACGTCTAAACCAGTCACATTACAATCACCCGAAACAATCAGTAGAAAAGGAGGCGGGCTGATCGGAGTTTTAACTCGCAACCTTCCAATAAGAAGTTGTGCACCCTATCTTGGACCACCACGTTCAATATCGACTACACAACCTCGTTCAAAGCATAAAGTGGCCAAAAGATTCTAAAATGATTTACTATATTCTGGAGGTAAAATAAAATCGTAACAATGTGAAGATTAACACCATAATTGCGAATGCGTTATGTGTGTTCACTCTAAGAACGTCATAGAAATACCCTTTACCGTAAAAAATGGGTCAATGAAACTATGTAGCTTTTTTTAGCATGCAGCGCCATTATTGTATATCCCTGGGGAAAGGGTGCGGACTTCCCACGCAGGAGGTCCGTGGTTCGAGCTCTGGCGATTTCGCCCCCTACTATTTAAATCGGTGTCAGTTTGATGCGATTGATTAAGGCAGGAGTTATAGTATCCCCGTCCTGTCAAGTGTGTGGCAACACATAAAGTTATCAGACATTAGTCTTGGGACGCGTCCACAATATAGACTATATAGTGCTGACGTTGTACGTTAAACCAATGTCCAACTTTAAGAGACGAGAGAGAGAGAGAGAGAGAGAGAGAGAGAGAGAGAAAGGGATAGATAGAGAGAGAGGGGTGGAGAAACACACAGACAGTGACATTTAGAGACATAGAGAAAGGTAAAGACATAGAGACACAGATACAAAAAAGGCAGACGGAAACAGAGAAATATACATGCAGACATACAGGAATATAGCGAGACAGAGAGACATGCAGGCGGACATACAATCACACATGCAGAGACAAAATAATAGAGAAACAGACAGACAGAGAGGAATAATCACACATGCAGGGACAAAATAATAGAGAAACAGACAGACAGATAGGAACAGATAAATATACATTGATGGAGAGACACAAAAAGTGAAAGTCAGCCAGGCAGACAGAGGCAGGCACAGACAGACATGAGAGAGAAACAAAGAGCCAGACTCAGAGATATTCCCTGCCCTCTCCACAAGATGACCACCCCCCACCCCCACCCCAATGTCCAACTTTAAGAGACGAGAGAGAGAGAGAGAGAGAGAGAGAGAGAGACAGAGACAGAGACAGAGACAGAGAGAGAGAGAGACCCCGGCCGCAGCAGCTCCTGGGACAGTTGCCTGACTTGCATCCTGGGCCGCTGCTACTCCATATAGGAACGGCAGTCGCGTTGCCCCCGTCGGCGATCAGAGACAGAGAGAGAGAGAGACCCCCTTCTTCCCCGCCTCTTCTACTAGCATGCACTTTCTTACCTGAGAAAACCGAGCCCCTAGAGCCAATAGACGCCCGACGTTCGCCGTAGACCACCTGGCCAGTGTCTCGGCCACCATCGCCCAGGCCGTTGAACAAAGCGTTGGACTGGAGGAGACTGACCAGGGTAGCCGGGGTGAGGGATGCCGAACCCGAGTCACCGGCCGCAGCAGCTCCTGGGACAGTTGCCTGACTTGCATCCTGGGCCGCTGCTACTCCATATAGGAACGGCAGTCGCGTTGCCCCCGTCGGCGACATCGGTGGGCCGAGGTTGGACCTAAGGCGACCCGCCACTCGCCGCCGGTGCTGACTGGCCTGCTGGAGGAGTCGGCCTCCTGGGATGCTATTGGCAGCAGGAGGTTCGGCTGAATGACTTTGTGTTTCTTGTGGGGCGTGGCCGCTGTAGTGTTCTCTGGGCGGTGGAGAATTCAATGTGGTTTACGTTACGCTTTGCACTTTTGCGTCAAGGTGAATTTAACGGGTGTTTTACGTTTAATGAGACTCTATTTTACAACGTATCTTTCAACATTTGGAGACGTATAAGGAACTTATACTTCACATCTTATCTATAGATATTAGGAGGCTGTTTAATGAGCTCCTATTTACATTCCATCTTTGAATAATAATGTAGTTCCCTAGACGGGCCTTTCTGAACACTGCCGTCGATATATCAGAGATAGTGGGAAAATCCAAACAACTCTCTATTATTCTACACAACTTAACTCTACTTACCTAACACCATTTCGTTGAGGCTGAGACACGCTGATCCCAAGAAGTTCCAGACCAGATCCTGAGATTCCTGCGAGCATACTCTGATCACCTCCAGACCTGACGTGTCGCGACTGGGCACTAGGATCCCTCGAACCATGTGTTCGGGAAGCGGAAATGGGAATACCCATTGCGGTCAGTGTTAATCCGGTTATGTCTTGAATTCCAGAACCATTCCCATGAGATGGTTCTGATTGTGGCTGATGAGACTGGCCACTGATGGTAAAACAAAAATGTTGACATGAATAATTTTGATGAGATTTTTGCCGTTCCTTTCAGTGCTAATACTAGTGGTGCCGATATTGTTGCTGCGGCTTATTCATGTACTACATTTCTTACTTTTACTACTTCATCTACTACTACTACTACTACTACTACTACTACTACTACTACTACTACTACTACTACTACTACTACTACTACTACTACTACTACTACTACTACTACTACTACTACTACTACGAACAGATGGAAGTAGATCTAGCAATCCCAAAGGTTGCGAGTAGTTGGAAAATAGATTAAAGACAACGATCACATAATTACAATACATGGTCCTATGCAGAGGCAAAAATAGACGGTATAAGAGCCTGAAGGAAATGATGAAAAAAAAGGTTAGCGGGGCAAGAGTAGAAGCTGAATATAACGGCAATGAAGGCCATACAGTTTTGAAAAATGAAAAAAATAAAATTTGATAGTTTTAATGCTGATCACATAGGGTTGTTATTAACAACAAAAAATGCATTGCAAACTTAATCAATTCTCTAAATAAACATAATGGTAAGATGGGGCTACATATCAATAGAAATAAAACTAAATTTATGAAGTTCGATAAGTGCACACGACAGGCAAAAAGAAACATTGAGGGAGAAAAAGTAAAACGCGCGACCAATTGTAAATAGTTGGGAGAAAAAATTGAAGCAAATGGACAAATAATCAACTATAGAGAGAAGAGAAGGCTGTGAACAGAAACAGCTAATTTGGGAAAATTTTAAAAGCTTTTGGACAGGGCCATTCATGAACACATAGATACGAGTTCTCAAAAATGTTATTGTTTTCCCAGTAGCCATGACACAATTGGGAAGCATATTATACAAGATGAAAAAGAGGACAACACGAGAAAGAGGAAGGCCAACCATACGATGGAAATAGCACGCACTGGATTGGCTTAAAACAACAACGCAGGCAGGAAGACTGGCAGACTGCAGGGCATCGTATACTGTTTTAATAATATTTATAGAAGCTGTTATTGAGTTGGTTTAGCGTCCAACATCGTTATTATATAGGCTATATTGTGGACGGGCCCCAAAACTGACGTCTGACAATTTTATGTGCTGCCACACACGAGACAGAGCGGGGGTGCCATGACTCCTTTCTCAGCCAGTCACATTAAAATGACACTGACCCAACTTGTAGGGAGCGCAATCGCCAAGGCTTGAACACGTACCTTTTGCATCGGAAGCCAATGTTCTATCCCAGGGCCACCGCTCCCCCAGATTTATGGGAGCATCGTCTCATAATAAGATAAGCTAACCAGAAGAAGAGCCATTTACGGGTACAACGCATGGACGATAAGCAACAGCGATGAAAAAAAAATTAGCTGAAGTATTACCGAACATTGCAAAGAATATCCTGGATTCAGAAGATAACAAAGAAAGAGGCACTAAAAGGATTAATCGAAATAAAGCGACATTGTTAGATAACACTTATAAAAGGGCAAAAACTTCAAACAAAATTCAATACTTTGGAGATCGACACCTCAAACATCATGGCACGGTATCGAGACACAATCTACAGACTAAAGTTAAGATAAGAAGCAGCAGATTGGCCCATAAAAAGTTGGAAACAAAATGTGGAGGCCTGGAGGGATGGCTTGGTGTTTCAACAGTGAAAGCAGAAAGAGCAACAGAGGAGAGACTTAGTTTCCAACAAATGGTTTGTGAAGCGACGCCAGGAGAAGATACGTAGTGCCGGGCATCCGGGGCTTTATAAGGGCGTCGATAATTTCCAGCCTCTCTTTAGGTGCTGTTTGTTTGTTTTTTCGGGAATTTCGGATATAACCTTGGTCATCAACGTCGAAATTTTTCTACTGTAAGACGTCGACGATTTTAGGCGTCGTCGAGATATCCCTTTCACCCGGCACTAAGACACGGACTAACATGGAAGAGAAGACGCCCACCCACCCACACCAAGGTGATTATAAAACGTCCATCCCTGTAGCCCCATTCTTGCTCAATCAATGTTTAACAAAAGCTAGAATAACCTCGACAAAAATATTATGATAAAGAATATTCAATATCAATATATACACCCATGTGGAATTAAGATACAGGTGTTTTTCCCACCTGCTTGTAAGAGCATCTGCGTGGACACGAGTGAAAACAGGGAGGCCATCCACGGGGCACGTAGGGTGAGAATGGACAAGCCAACTGTCCACGCAGTCTTTGTGAAACTAGGGAAAAGGAGAAACACACAAACAAGTTTGTTATTGTTTGTCTACATTGTCACATTTTAAACTTTGAAGGTTATCCCCATATTGTTGTTGTTGTTGTTGTTGTTGTTGTTGTTGTTGTTGTTTTGTTGTTGTTGTTGTTGTTGTTGTTGTTATTATTATTATTGTTGTTGTTGTTGTTGTTGTTGTTGTTCTTGTT
>RQTK01000583.1:168644-181117 GCA_003991915.1 Elysia chlorotica | reverse complement strand
CTGATTTATGAGATTCTCTCTCTCTCTCTCTCTCTCTCTCTCTCTCTCTCTCTCTCTCTCTCTCTCTCTCTCTTTCTCTCTCAATTATTCTCTCAATGAACATGGAGCTCTGAATAAAAGACTTGTAGTGTAAATGCATCAAGAAATTTATACTGCACAAAGCATATAAACAATAAAACCATGAAAAAAAATTATTATACATTCATAAAACGGTACAAATATCAACAATAAAGTAGTGTAACATTCAGGAGATCATCTCCTGATTGTAGATATAGAAAACAAATTTTGATGTCAAATGACATAAAGACCTCTGTAATTGCATCCGCGGAGCTAAAAAAAGATGTAAACAGCTTCAATCATTAAATGCCCATTGACTTGTTAAAAAAAAAAAATGTAAAATTATGATTCTACTGCCTGACCTGTAGCATTTCCCCTCAATGGGCGCCTTGCTACAGTTTGAGCACATGACTCCGAGATGCCTGTCCATGCGAATGCCAGGGGGTGGATTGGCCTTGCAGCCTGCATTCCTTGACTCTGTTTTGAGCAGGTCGATGGGGCCAAAGTCTTCCCTGCACATTGGGCACTTAATTACACCTTCAGGTGTGGTCTTCTTTTGATGATCCGCCCACACCGTCATACATTTTATGTGGATGCTGTTGCCACAAGCAAACCTGGAAAAAAAAAAATGCATTTTCAAAAACTAAATACTCATTAAATCTAACAAACATAGTAATTAGAAGAAATGATATTTGATATGATTTAAAATCACCTTAATTATTAAGTCTTAAAATGCAAGATTAAAAAAAAAAAAATGTTACCATAATTAATTTTTTTTTTATTCATTTAGCTTACACTTCTCAATATCCATAACTTTAAATTAGGAATTTAAAAAAATAATGCATACATTGAATAAATAGTGTTGATAAGTTAAATAAGATGGGACAAGTTTGCATTAAAAGTAATCATAAATAAACAAAGTTTGTTTTTACTTACTTGCAGTATGTGACTGGTAGTTTTTTAGCAAGAAGCTCCTCTTGACAAATAGGACAAACATCCTCCTCTGCAATTTCTCTCTGCTCCACAACAGTTCTGCCGTCAATGGTTTGATCTGTGACCGATTTCTTGGCTTGACTGACTCTCTGTGGGCGTTCTGCTGTAACACGTCCGCGCAGGATCTCATTGATCTCCCTCTCTACAAGGCCCAGCTGCCATGACACTAACATAAGAAAATGAAATCAGTCTAAATGCATAAAATTAATAAACCATAACAATGAATTTGACAATATCATTTTTCAACTGTTAAGTTTTCTTGTTTCCACTGGGGTTTTTTTCCATCTTCTGCACTTAATTCTATATAATTCTATATTTATAATTAGTCCAAATGTATGCATTCTTTCAGAATATTATTAACCATTTAGAACACTACTTTAAAGCTGTTATTTTTATGCTCAATCTTATGAAGAAAAAGAAATTATTAAAAAAATAGGGCCTATAATAATAGGTACTAGAAAAGGACTTGTGGATAAGAACATCTGATTAGCCTGAAAAGTTTGCTTTAAAAAAAAAAAGAGAGAAAAATCTATTGGCGAAAAAGTACATTTCATAAGATTTTGACTAAAGTTAAACAGACAGTTCATATTTTGAACGACCAAAAATAACTAGAAAAGGACTTGTGGATAAGAACATCTGATTACCCTCAAAAGTTTGCTTGGAACAAAAAAAAAAAAAAGAAAAAGTACGTTTCGTAAGATTTTGACTGAAGTTAAACAGACAGTTGGTATTTTAAACGACCAAAATGTCCCCTAACCCTAAAAAAAAACAAAAAAACATTAAGACTAATATGGTATTTGGCTTTTTCATATTATGATCATAATGGAAATAAAATTTAAATAAATTCACTAACAGGATACTCATTATATGTGCTCTTCTTGCTTACACAAATATTGCTGTAGTTTGCACAAATTTAGAAAAGGCAAACCAAAAAGTGAAAAAAAATGTTATAAGTGATTACATATTTCACTTACATGGATCATTGACAGAAAGTCTAAACTTGCGAAGAAGCAACCAGCATATGTGCTTGCACAAGTCTCTTTCTTTTTTGAAAACAGGACAGGTGCAAGTATGAGGATCTCCCATAAAAACCTGCAAAGAAGACAATACATTTTTGTTCATATAAAACTTTTTGTTTTAATTCCATTGATTAAATCTTTCTTTCAAAACATGAAATTGAAGCATAGAGCAGTGTGCGCCAATAAAAGCTAAAAAAAATATTGCACATTTATCATTGCTTTATACATTTATTTAGCTTTTTAACTTGTGAGTTATTGCCTTATAGCAAAATAAAAGAACATACATCTTAAAATAATTTAGTCTTGTCTAGTCCACATGCATAATTTATGAGTTATCCTATGAAAAAAAGCTCCTATTAAAATAAAGTTGCAATATCTAAATAACTCATTCATCTATAATTTATAAATTTTCTATTCTAGACAAAAGATTTTTTAAAAAGCAATTAATTAAGATGTGTCAAAATAACATTTCATTTTCTTTGCACCTTAACATTTTTCCTTTCACCCTCTTCTTTCAACAAAAATCCAGTGGGACCAGTCTGCCTGAGTATGTAGATGGTGCTCTCCAGAGCTTGAGACTGGTGCCAGTTGCAAGCCTCGCTTACTTCTCGTCTCCATGGCACACTGCGTGACATGGCTTTTGTTACCTATAACCGGCTGCCAGAGCTTGATGATTTGAAAATAAAAAATAATAAAAAATAAATATTAAAATAACCTAAATCAATAGGCCTATTTCTTAAAATGAAATAAAAACATGAATTACCCGGTATGTATAATAGAATCATAGACCCCTGTTTCATGACATACCTATCTCGAGTAACATGAGATGACATTTAAGTTTAGTTTTCTGGTTTAAGCCTCTTGATTCCCTGTGGAACATAGGGCAGACAGCAGGTTTTGTGGATAGACCTATTTGTTGCGGTTTTTGTAACATTGTTTTTTGGGGGGGGATTTTACGAGTCAGGATTCTTGGCCCCATGCTCAACCACCAACCTGGCGGGCCAGTTAGTGCTCTATGTCTGATCACTACTTTCAATCTGCTCTGGCTTAAATGACTCATTTACGAAGAGAATCTCCAGCCAGCATAGCTCTAGAGGTCATTGAAACATGTAAGCCTACCAACCAGTGGCAAGGTGGTACTCTTTAGGAAGAAACATTTAAAGAATACCTCAATACATTTCTCTTTTTGGAGGGATAATGGTGGCGGTATACTTTGAAATTAAAGCAATAGAAGAATCATCCAACGATAATTGGAGCCTTATTATAAATAAAAGAAACATGCGGTACCCGGTATCATATATACCTTATTTAACATCATCTAGGTCTAAAAAAAGATTCTTTACTGTCTTAAGAAGAATTATTGCATTAGACAGTGATTATAACCATAATTAAGACAGAAACACTATTGTTTTTAATGCGCAAATCAAAATAAAGGCAAAAACACTAGATCTAGATATAGGCTATTGTGCACGTTGACTCAGGTATTCCTTCATGAGCATTGCTGGCAAAATAATCTGACTCTATTGACTCAGTCATTCTTTCATGAGCATTGCTGGCAAAAAATGTGACTCTGTTGAGTTAATAGAATCTACATTATGCTGGCTGTTTTTTGCTCAGCATTTGTCTATCACTCTTTAGATCCAAATAAAGTAGCCTAGATGCTCTAAAAGACTAATATGCATCAAGTTTACTTTGAATAAATCAAAAGAATCCTTGTCCCTAGAATTTAAAATTAGGATATATGCGTATATTTTTCGAGTCTACATCCAGAGATAGATCTATAATCAAGATTCATATAAGGTCTAGATTCTTATCTTAAAGACTCAGATACACAGCTGCGGCAACGATGTTTATGTCTTTATTTTTCATTTAAATGCTTGCCTTGCAGTTCTAAACCCTCGATTGAGAAACTGGTTGTTCATAAAGAACATTTTTCAACATTTTGTTGATATAATTATTATGTTTCATCACAATACGTGTTGACTTGAATAAGGAGAAATAAGTTATTCTTCAGCTTATGCTTTTGCTTACTTCACGCCGTTGAGGGAGGATTTTACACGTCGGGCCCAAAAATTTTAGTAGCTTAATGGGGCATGGTTCTTTGGGGGGACGATTTTTTTAATGTAATCGATTATTTTTAATAAGCTTAATGATTTCGAAAAAGCTTATTTCAAAAATTATAAGCTTATTCAGGACAATTTCGTTCTTTTATTGTTTGTTAATTAATTTTTCGTTTACTCTCTTGAGAGTATCTGTGCTCGGCGGATGAATAGCTCCGCCGAGCACCCCTCCCCTACTATCAGGGGAGAGCACCTACAAGCGTCGAGTTACCACTCTTAATGCCTCCGGCACTTCAGAGCGGACTCAACGCTTTGAGTCTACTCTCCTATATAGAAGAGTAGATCTCGTAGGTGAGAAATATAGGGTGTTGTTAGCATGGGCTAACTATTACATAATCGGGGTCGAAATTTGGGTGTCGATACCTAATGGGGCATTGAAAATACAGTTTAGTTATTTTGCATATTGCATTTTGTTTCAAAATAATAAAAAAAGAATATACCTAAATACATGTTTTTGTTGCTGTATAATAATTGTTTGAATTATGGTTGAAATAAAAAAAATGCTTATTAACAGTTTTGCGTGTTTTTACTGGAATTGTGACATTGGAGTGCCAAATAAATAGGCTAGTTTTAGAACTAGGTCTCTTAGTGCTGCATCTATACCTGTGGCTATCTTTAGGGTTCTAGGGTATGGTGCGACTACTAGATAAGACTATGGTTTATGTGTGGGTTAGGGTTAGGGATAGGGTTAGGAATAGGTCTATGATTAGGGTTAGGTATATGGTTCGGGATAGATTTAGGAATAGGGATAGGGTTCGGGATAGGGCTATGATACCGTTAGGATTCGGG
Source organism: Elysia chlorotica (assembly GCA_003991915.1). Lineage (NCBI taxonomy): Eukaryota > Metazoa > Mollusca > Gastropoda > Plakobranchidae > Elysia > Elysia chlorotica. The sequence continues at coordinate 176,139 of RQTK01000583.1, read as the reverse complement.
ATAGGTTAGGGATAGGGTTGGGGATAGGGGTATGGTGATGGATAGGGTTAGGGCTATGGTTAGGGTTGGGGATATGATGGTGATGGATAGGCTATTTTACCGCTAGGATTCGGGATAGGTATAAGTTATTCTTCAGCTTATGCTTTTGCTCTCTTGTACGGGTTTCCTGGTTGCGATGGTCGCCATGTTATTTACTACCATCACTAAGGTAGGATCCTGGTTTCTGTTCACAAAAGATTTTGTTCCAAATCTTTCGCTTTTTTGTAGGTACCTAATAATAATATGGAATTAGCTCGTTTTTTTTGTTGTTGTTTGTTTTTTTGTTTTTTTTTGTTGTTTTTTTTTTTAACATTACAAGCATAAAAAATTGAGAACATTATCAACGATTTTTTTATCATAAAATGTAATTTCACTTATTGATTTGTTTCCCAATTAAGCATGTTTCTATTAATCGCTATGAGTGTATTATTGTTTGTTTTATCTCTCCCCCCCTCTCTCTCTCTCTCTCTCTCCCTCTTTCTGTCTTTCTCTCTCTATATCTATCTTTCATAATTATTATAATTTATATAAACAAAATATTATCCCTATCTCTTTTTTTATTATGTATAATTTGAATAGGTGAGAAAACATTAGAGTCTCAATTTCCATTTGATAATCCAACATCCACCCCCACCCCTTCCTTGAAATTACTCTTCATCAACTCCCTCATTGAATATGCCCTAATATTTTTTGTAGATAAAACAGTGACGGTTGTAGTAGCATATTTTAATGCATCAATCTCTGCTCGACATTCAGAGTAATGTTGTTATAACAGGTTGGAACACTTAGACACAATATTGGCTTTTTTGTCTGAAAGAGATATCTCAATTGTTGAAAAAAGACATTCTTAAAACGCTTTCTTTAACTTGAGCCCCTTTATTAACATTGAGCATAGTTTTGGTATACCATACAACAATATGGCTAAAATAAACCGTATACTTATTTTTCCGTATCCTGTTGAAATGTAATATCTACTTTTGGTGTATCACCAACACAAGAAAAAAAAACACTTTATACTTTAATCGATTTTAAGGACTTGTATACGACTTAACAAATAGACTGATTCTATCTACTTTTGGCTACACGGCAAGGCATGGTAGCCTCGTTTAAGATGCAGACCCAACATGAAGTGGTACGATGTTAATAAAAGGGTGGACAGGAATCTAATTACATTTGAACCTCAGAATGGCGCAAGATCGTTTGGCATGGAAACATATTAATTATGGCAAGCCAACCCCGATCCGGGAGGGCACAATGACCAATGGTCAAATACTTGTATAATCCGCACAGTTTAGGTTTACTTAATCATCTTGCTTGGTGAGCTAATTTTTTTTTTTTTAATAATTAGACCTCATGTCTTGTAACTAGCCTGCGGTCCGTAATTATCGGTGGACTCGCATTCCTTATACGTTTTTAATCGGAACAACATTAATTTTCTAATCTGTAATCTGAGAAGATTTGTGCATTTCTGCTAAGATATAACTTTTAAAAAAGTTGGGGGGAGGGGGGTGGACTCCATCGACTACTTCATTAATTTGCACACTCGTAGATGAATGGCTCAGCTTCCAATAAACCAGTGGGTGCGGTTGCCCTGAGGTAAAACATCGGCTTTCGGCGCAAGAGGTTCGTGGTTTGAGGCCCGCTCTGGCGACTCGTCTCCTACTGTTTGGATCGGTGTGAATTTAATATGAGCGACTAAAACAGAGTCATGGTATCCCCGCACTGACTCTGTGTGGCAGAACGTAAAAATTAATTTCAGATTTTAGTCTTGGGGACCGTCCACAATGTATCTTATATAGTGCTGAGGTTGGACTCTAAGCAACACGAACATGAAAAGACCAATGTCAGAAAAGTTTAAAAATGATTTTTGTGTCGTCCCCTTCTTTTCCAGAAGATGGGGGTACTAGATGAGATTCGAAACGTGGATCTCCCGTTCTCAATCCAGATTACTAACCGATTGGGTCAGTGGCGCTCCCAGTATGATATCATGATACAATCCCTCGGCGTTATGGCACCATCGGGCACTCATGATTAGAAGGTATATACATACTGAAATGATAGCTTTAACATACTGACAGTTTTCTTCTCATTCTGACACAATCATAATTAATAAATTATTATTCTAAAGTCACCAATGCTTTTCTAGGCTGAAAAGCAAATATACCAAGCTGTAATAACCCACATACCGGTAGTTTAAATAATTAAGGTAAACAAAAATTAACATCAAGTCTACAAAGGCTACCAATAATCGTATTGCTTGATAATAATCATGGTCAGAAGCGTGTGTCTTTACCTAAACACTAAACAATGTTCATAGAGATCTCTGCTCTACCAGTATAATTAGAAAAATCAATAGAGAGGTAACATTAGCTACCGATACATCGATACGAAAATTAATTTCCTGTAATATCCTACCAGAATTCTATGGAACAGCCACATACCTTTGTGTAATTGGGCTGTTCCTTTGGTATGGTACACAATGATTTTATGTTAGTTGTGTTGGCTTTGCCCAAAAAGACAAATGTTAAAAATAAGATTCATTGAATAATTTTTTTTCAGTAGGCGCAATTATATGAAAGAAAGCTTTTAACTAGAGAAATTACCAAGTGTAGACTGCATTATCATGAGAGCCAAGTTAGTGTTATGCATGTTATTCAACAATAAGTTAATATATTTTTAGTAGCCTCCCCAATGGACTTGGTGATTTCGAATAAGGTGGCTTAGTGATACCAATCAAACATCAAACACAACGTACCGGCTTCTTTTCCATCACCGGGTGGTCTTGCTTCCTAGAAGGTTGTGTCGATGTCAGGATAATAATAATTATTTATATTTTTCTCATTATGAGCGACAGTGACATAAGTCCTGGCATTCTTGCTCTGTCTTTGTATCGCTCACGAACCGATTATTTCCTTAAGATCCAGTTAGGATAGGATAACCTTTTATTTATCAACAAGGGAAATTTGGGTTGGATATACCAGCAGCAAAAGTAGAATTGATATTGAGATGAAAACATTAATAAAACATAAGCGTGATAACTTACACACCCTAAACTAAATCTCTCTCTCTCTCTCTCTCTCTCTCTCTCTCTCTCTCTCTCTCTCTCTTTCTCTCTCTCACTCTCTTTCTTGAACCTAGTTAGCTACAGAAGAGGCATCGAGCAAGGTCTGTGGGACACCAATCACCGTATGGATCTTTCTACTGCTAGCTTGACCACGTGACTGTTAGACCAGAGACAATAGATTTAGTGAGATGTATTACAATGAGAGCTCACTATGTTATTAATATAAGAATCTAGCGCAACGCATGCTCACTCTCTTTCTTTATTAAAGATATTGTTATCCAATCTTCAGAAATCGTTTTTATGTGATGCACACAGAGACAGTGAGGGGATACCATGACACCTGCCTAAACCTGTCACATTATACTGGCACCGATCCATCCAATAGGGAAAACAATCCGGTGAAAAGATATTTGATAAAATCGTGGGTTTCGAATCAGGCACCTCCCAATTGGGAAACCCACGCACTAAAAAGGTAAAAAAAAAAAAAAAAAAAAAACAAAACAAACAAAAAAACTTGTTCTTGAACGCAAGGATTCGACGAGTTATTTCGGCACTCATGGTCCAGCTCTCACTGCTCAAATAAGGGCTTTAAAACACACTCATGTAGTTTTCATGTAGGAGCTTTTCCAGACTCGGTTTCCATATCGGTATAAATCTTCAAAATAATCATTCTGATGATGCTAAGGTGATAAGCACCTTATGAGTTCCAGATAGAGTTGGATAGAAAGAAAGAAAGATAGATAGCTAGCTAGGTAGCTAGATAGATAGATAGATAGATAGATAGATAGATAGATAGATAGATAGATAGATAGATAGATAGATAGATAGATAGATAGATAGATAGATAGATAGATAGATAGATAGATAGATAGATAGATAGATAGCACTTAGACAACAGTTCGGTCTCGTGTGGCAGCACATACATAATGTGAGATATCAGTCTTGGGATCCGTCCACAGTACAGCGTATGTAGTGCTGACGTTGGAAGTTAAGCAACTCGATCCAACTGTCGTCACAGTCATTAAAATTTTAGATTTTTTATCGCAGGTTTTACAATAAAAATACGCCTTTTTACAGGTTGAGTGAGTGAAAGGAATGCTGGCTGGGGAGGAAGAGGCAGAACCGTCTCAATTTCATCGTAGGCTTGGTCTGGTCAAGAGTGGACACTTGCCACACGTAGTGGGTCAATCAATTAAGTACGTACTTGCAGTGTAATGTTTTGTTATTAACCTGTGTGGTCTACAATATCATCACACCGTATTATTTTTTTTGCATTGTACTAAAACGAACTTTTCTAGCTTTTAATGTTGCAATATAAAAAAATGAGTACAGAAAAAAGACTAAAAATACGAAAGATCTATATCTTGTCTCACAATCTAATTAAAATGATTTTTTTTGAACGTTCAGGAGCTAAAAGATAAAAATTAATATTAAATAATCTAGGCTATATATTGGAAGTATTTTTCATTGATAACTCATATCTTCTCGTTTGTGTGTGTATGGGTGTTTGTTCTTGTTTTTCTTCGTTTCATTTTTTATTATTTTTATCTTTACTGCTTGCATTCTTTCTGTTTCTATTAACACATTTTTAAAATAACTATTCTATTTTAGTACAATACTTTTTATTATTGGGAAGTCTTGAATTCGGCTCTCAGAAAATTGAAAGCTTTATTTTATATCAATATGATTTTATAAAAAACAATATCTTCGATTGCTTGTTGGCTATGAAAGTGTCTTGTTTGTTTGTTTGTCTTGTTTTTCTTTTGCTTTCATTTATTTTTATTTTTTGGGTTTTTTTTTCCACTGGAAGGCCCTAGGCTCTTAATGTATCCTATGTTTTTGCGTTTTTTCCTCAGTCTTCTTTTTCAACCGGAAACTAGATCTGCGTCGCTTAGTTATTGATTTAGATCTAGAAAAAAGTAGAATGGCATGATTGTATTAGTTTGAATCAGAAAATTTAGAATGGTCTATTTTTTGTACACACTATAGACCTCGATAGGGAAGAAAACAAAAGGCTAGGGTAAGGATTTTTCAAAATACTTTTGAGATATAAGTAATTTAATCTAGATCGAGATCTAGATCTCTACATTGATCTTTTTAAAACAGCATTGAAAGGCTCAACAAACAACAACGCAAAATTTAGATCCTAGATAATATTCAAATTAGTTTTGTAAACGGCATACAGGGAAGAACAAAGACTGCAAACACCTCCCTTCACCTTGAGTTTTAAGTGTGGTGCTGAGAGTCTAAAGTAAAATAATTCTGTAAGTATGTATATGATCATTGTGCCAGTTTCCCCCAAAACGTGTTGTTTACAGTGTAAAAATAGCAATAAGATTAGACCTATATCTAGACATTTGATTATCAGGAATGATAAGTTAGCAGACATAAAAAATGTTCCATCAGCAGAAATGTCATAGTGTCATTTTTGTAGTGGGTGGATCTATATCTAAATACACGTTCCGTTTGTGTAACTTTATATTCACTTTAAAAGAAAAAAGCAAATGAGTTAAATAGTTTGGCATTACGCAATTCTTGCTTGGTGACCAAATTTGAACAAAAATAACCCTTGGTATGTAGTTGGGTTGTTTTAACGTCCAACATCAGCCCTATATAGGCTATATTGTAGATGGCCCCCAAGACTGACGTCTGAAAATTTCATGAGCTGCCACACACGAGACAGGACGGGGATACCATGACTTATGTCTCAGTCAGTCACATTAAACTCACATCAACCCAACCTTTAGGGGCCAAAACACCAGGACTTGAACCATGAACCTCCTGCGTCGAAACATGATGTTCTACCACAGGGCTACCGCGCGGTACGTTGGAAGAAGTGATTATATATTTTTAGACTAGATAGGCTAAGCAACGCGTCGGCCATGAGACAGACAGGAAGTGATCGTCAGTCGAATTGTTGTGAGTTGGTTTAACGTCCAACAAAAGCACTATATAGGCTTTATTGTGGACGGACCCCAAGACTAATGCCTGACAATTTTATGTGCTGCCACACACGAAACAAGACATACACTCACAACAATTAAACATAAGCGTCGGTTTAATTTAATTAAAATCTGGACGTTAATAAACCAACAAAACAGACAATATAATGCACTGACATTCTGGTATTAAACACTGGATATCTCAATCGGTGGAGGTCAAGTTGAGCTGGTTTCTTAAATTTTAACGTCAAAAGAAAGGCTATGGTTGTGGACGGTTTCTTAGACTATCGGGTGGCAATTGAAGGTGCTGCCTCACAGAGATATAGTGGGGTTGCCCATAATCGTGTCTCATCTGATCACATTACGGAATATTGACATCGACAACGAACCAAATAGTAGGGAACGAAATAGGACTAATTAAATATTATAAAACTTTTTAACTATCGTCGGTTTTGAACGGCGGACTCCATGCCTAAGAGACCAACGCTCTATGAACTGCGCCAGTTTGAGGGTTGTCCTCAAGACCATGAAGTCGGATATTCGATGCTCAATCGAAGCTCCGCATTGTTTTGGCTTTATGAAAAATGTCTCTCGACACAGTCGAGCGCTACAGAGCTCCGTGGGCCAAATTCTTCCCAATAAATATGAATGCAAAGCCTAAGAGACGAAAGCATAATCTTTTCCTTTCTCTATCTCGTGGTTAAGGTAGGGAACACCATTGCATTGGTAGCCATCAGGCTCTTGCCATTAACACTTAGACAACAGTTGGGTCTCGTGTGGCAGCACATACAATTATCAAATGTTGGTCTTGGAAACCGTTCACAGTATAGCTTATGTAGTGCTGACGTTGGAACTTAAGCAACTCGACCCAACTGTCGTCATAGTCATTAAAATTTTAGATTTTTTATCGCAGGTTAAACAATAAAAATACACCTTTTTACAGGTTGAGTGAGTGAAAGGAATGCTGGCTGGGGAGGAAGAGGCAGAACCGTCTCAATTTCATCGTAGACTTGGTCTGGTCAAGAGTGGACACTTGCCACACGTAGTGGGTCCCAGACCTCGCATGGACAGAAGCATCTTCATGGCTGCGAACATACGAGAACAAAGGTAGGCTTGTTTTTTTTCGTCCAACAACGGCACTATAAAGGCTATACAGTAGAAGCGTTCCTAGACAAAGTTACGCTTTTACGTGCTGATACGTCCACATAGGGAATAAAGTGGTAAACCATTGCTGCCGATCACGTCACGGGTATGGAGCATAATCTCTTCGAAATGTGATTTAAACCATCATTATATTGAAAGTTTATAATCATATCTTCAAAACATCTTTAAAGACCAGAAACAACTAGTTCCACTTCAAAGACGTTAAGTTGATTACTGAAGGTCCGAAGCCAGTAATAAAACATCGTTTATGGTGCTATGGCCAACAGATATCAATAATAATAATAAT
>RQTK01000583.1:105469-149922 GCA_003991915.1 Elysia chlorotica | reverse complement strand
TAATAATAATAATAATAATAATAATAATAATAATAATAATAATAATAATAATAATAATAATAATAATAATAATAATAATAATAATAATAATAACAACAACAATAAAAACAACAACAACAACAACAACATTAGCAACAATAATAGTGTTGCTGTTATGACAGACCAAAGACCAGTGTCTCAGTTGTGGTGTTGTCTTTGTAGCCGGCCCATTGATATCCAAATCGTTCATTGTTATTTGAGGCAACAACTCTTTAGTAGAAAGTTTGCATATTGGTTTAGAGAACGTAAAGGACAAAGTTCTTTTACCAATAAACAAGACAGCCCTGCCTGTCCTTAATTAATGAGAATAGTAATTAGATCATTTCCTATCTGTGAAATGGCGCTGTGATCCTAAGCCCCAAATTATATTACTGTCTCCGTATTAACAATACTTTTTTAAATTGCGTTACTTTGAATTCATCTGTGGCGTTGATTTGATGAAATAGGTCCCTATTGTAGATCAATCGTTTATTGAATATAATTCACGTATACTTGGATACACTATCTTATCAACATTAATGAAAAAAAGTAGGAATCCTTTGTAGAACATTAATGAAAAAAAAGTAGGAATCCTTTGTAGAAACGCAATTATTTAACTTTTTTGATAAACTCTCCGTCTGGGGGTTAAGAATACAACCTAATTCCTAAGTATTAATAGCAAAATGTACCAACAGTGTGAGGCATTGGATCGATTTGGATGCTTCTTTTTAAAACAGTCGTGTTGTTGATTGCGCAACGTTGCCACAAACGTGAGTTATGTTGAGCTCAATGTGTGTTTAAATTTAGCAAAACTGTATTATTATATTATCATTCCATTAGCGGAACTTTAAGGAAACTCCCTTTACCAATCTGTCAAATTCTATACAAGCATTACTGGATGTCAAAACTGTTTGACCTTAGCTCTATTGTTTTGCGCCTTGCTTTCGGCCCTAGCAATTTGGGCAATCGGTTTTACTGGTATAGAAATCCACGTAGGCTCTACCTAGCCTAATGCACTCCCAATCGGAATGTCACGGGTTTGAAACCCAACGTTGCTCAAAAAGTGTGTTTGTCCGAATTTCGTTATCTATTGGTTGAGACGGTGTCAGAATAATATGACAAGAGTCGTGGTATCCTCGCACTTTTTCTGCGTGACAGCCCGTAAAATTGTTAGTCGTTAGTCTCGGGACTCGTCCACAATTTAGTCTACGGAAATACTCAACCTAAGCTTTATCATTTCTGAACACTTTATAACACTCTAGCTAGCTCTAATATTAAATAATAATTTTCTACTTGTAGTTGAGTGCAGAGTTCGAGAGACTGACTCACCCAGAACTGAGCACCATTCTACGGGCCGATCACCTGAACGTGAAGCATGAAGAGACGGTGCTGGACGCAATCATCAAATGGGTCCTCGCCGATGTTGGGAACAGGCAAGGTATAAAACCCTCTTATCCATATGATTGTTATTCCTTTCATCCTGAGTTTTTCTCTTCTGTCAACGCCGCCTGTCGCCGTATAGGATCCCCCAGAGGAACCTAGGAGACGTTAAACCCGGAGTGAGGGAGGGAATTCTCTCCCTCCCTCTACAGAGAACGATTGTTATTCCTGGGCATGAAGCATTGGCTCTTCCTTCCTTAAGTGTCAGGTGTGGAACAGACATCTACGATCATGCTCCTCCAGACTTCTCTTTTGTCGATCTAGTGAACAGTGCAGAGCACTCTTTATATAATTATACTCTCAGTATTTCGGTATGTGTCATATTCTCTGTACCAAGGTTACGTTTGCCTTCTGTCTTTCCCCTTCATTACCAGAATATGTTCCAGACCATGCTTTTTTATTACGTGACAAAAGACATTGAAGTTGTCCTTTTTTCTTATAGTTTTGGTACGTGGGTGGCATCTGGTTGTTAATCATTCGTAATACTTCTTCGTTTGTTTCTTGTTCTGTCCATGATACTCTTTGGCTCTAGGCACTTCAAATTGGCAGTTCCTCCTTGGTTTTGTAATGTTAAAACTTTGATTATTTTACATATTTGCTATATATACTTTTATGTAAAATACAGCATTCGTAATACTTATTCGTTTGTTTCTTTTTCTGTCCATGATATTCTTTGGCTCTAGGCATTTCAAATTTATAGTTCCTCCTTGGTTTTGTAATGTTAAAACTTTGATTATTTTACATATTTGCTATATATACTTTTATGTAAAATACAGACAACCAACCACACATTTCGCAGTTTAAATATTTTTTACTTTTTTTTCTAATCATTAATCTTTTTGTCAACACTGCAAAATTTACAGTAGCAGTTTTTGTCCCTTTGAATAAAATTGTCACTTACTGTATTTATAATTTTTTTTTAAACTCTCACTGTGATCCCTGGCACAGAGCTCATCCCTGACCTGGTGCAGTGTGTGCGAGTGGGCTTGATGCTGCCGGAAAACATGCGCGAGTTTGTGGACTCCTGGCTCGTCTCCAGCAACCTGAGCTCCGAGTTCAACCAAGTCACCCTTCAGGTAAGGCACCACAGAAACTAAGAGAATAGCTCATGTTTTTACCCCATAAAAAGCTGTATTAGCTCCAAGTTTCACCAATACCAGCTAAGCACTGAGTTCAACCAAGTCACCCTTCAGGTAAGGCACCACAGAAACTAAGAGAATAGCTAATGTTTTTACCCCATAAAAAGCTGTATTAGCTCCAAGTTTCACCAATACCAGCTAAGCACTGAGTTCAACCAAGTCACCCTTCAGGTAAGGCACCACAGAAACTAAGAGAATAGCTAATGTTTTTACCCCATAAAAAGCTGTATTAGCTCCAAGCTTTACCAATACCACCTACCTAAGCACTGAGTTCAACCAAGTCACCCTTCAGGTAAGGCGCCACAGAAACTAAGAGAATAGCTCATGTTTTACCCCATAAAAAGCTGTATTAGCTCCAAGTTTCACCAATACCAGCTACCTAAGCACTGAGTTCAACCAAGTCACCCTTCAGGTAAGGCACCACAGAAACTAAGAGAATAGCTAATGTTTTTACCCCATAAAAAGCTGTATTAGCTCCAAGTTTCACCAATACCAGCTACCTAAGCACTAAGTTCAACAAAGTCACCCTTTAGATAAAACAACATTTACCTGGTTCAGAAGACAAGATAATGGCACAATACGTGTTTTATGTATCATAAAAGTCTATATTAGGCAGCCTAAGCTTTGGGTTCAACCAGGTCATGTTTCAGGTGAAACAATATTTACCATTTTGGGTTCAGAAACCTAGAGAATGGAGCATGTCCTTTGCCCATCAAAAGCTTTTTAACACCGAGGTTCGATGTTTTATTAAAAGAAATAAAAAATATATATATCAACTACGTGATATTGTTTACTACCAACACAGTACCCCTTTCTACACAATATTAGAGGCTCAATTGTTTGACGTATGAAAAGATAGCAGATAACCATTAACTATTGTTTCACCTACTGGGGTTCATTATTAGCAATGTCCAAATACTGCCATGTCGGTAATGAAAAAAGCTAGTTGCCAAAAACAAATTGATAAAAAAGAACTGGCTGAGTCAAGGGAATGATTCAGACAGTTTGACATCATATAATGTTACTTTGGTCTCGTAGACATACATGAATCACGATTCCATTGTTAACAAGTCACAATGATTCAACGTAGATAACAGAAGGGAAAAAATGCTGTACTCTTTGATTAACCTCAAGCTTCTATTCTTGGTGTTTTTAAAGTCTTAAACAATGGTAACAAACTTTCTTTTGTTTTTTTTTAGTTTTAGTTTAATTTAAGCATCCTGATTCCCTGTGGAACATAGGTACCCAGCAAATTTCCTCCACCGAACTCGGATCTGATTGGTCCTTTCAGCTCGGCTCATCTACTAGCAGCTGCTTTTATCTCCACATTGGTGTTTCGCTGCTAAGTCTGCTTCGGGCATCCGACCTTGCGTTTATCTTGAGGGTTCCACTGCAGGGCTTTCCCTGTGGTGTTGGATACATGCTTTCGAAATGTGTGGACTATCCAGCCCCATTTGGTCTTTCGATCTCGTCTCTACGGTGGTTTGCTTCGTTCTGTCCCACAGTTCTTTGTTCCGAATAACTTCATGCCACTTAACGTTGAGGATATTTCTAAGGCATCTGTCGGTGAACTATTGCAGTTTATGGTCTTGGTAACAGGCCATGTTTCTGAGCTAAGGAGTAAGACAGATTTCACGTTGGTATTGAAGATCCGCATCTTGTTTCGTACCAACAAGGCTGTAGACCTCCAGGTTGGTCTGAGGGTATTGAAAACGTATTGGGCCTTATTGATTCGGAGTCTGATTTCCTCGTCTGTTCCTGCGTCTTTACTTACAACACCACCAAGATAACCAAACTTATCGACCTCTTTGGTGGTTTCCCGATGCAGTTGATGTCGGTCTGCCTGTCTGTTATTGATTTGAATGGTCTCATGCTATTTTTTTTTATATTTATTTGGAGTTCAGTCTTCCTGACTTCTTCTGAAACACGATATAGCTTCTTTTGTGCGTCTTGTTGTCTTTGTTAGAGAAGGCTGAAATCTGCAAAATAAAGATCCTCCAGCTGCCTCATGAAGATCCACTGGATACCCGTGCTATTTTCCTAGTCAACACCTGATGGTGCTATTTTCCTACTCAACACCTGATGGTGCTATTTTCCTAGACAACACCTGATGGTGCTATTTTCCTAGACAACACCTGATGGTGCTATTTTCCTAGACAACACCTGATGGTGTTATTTTCCTAGACAACACCTGATGGTGCTATTTTCCTATTCAACACCTGATGGTGCTATTTTCCTAGTCAACACCCGATGGTGCTATTTGTCCTAGACAACACCTGATGGTGCTATTTTCCTAGACAACACCTGATGGTGCTATTTTCCTAGACAACACATGATGGTGCTATTTTCCTAGTCAACACCTGATGGTGCTATTTTCCTAGACAACACCCGATGGTGCTATTCCTAGACACCCGATGGTGCTACCTGTCCTAGACAACACCTTACTGGAGTTTCAATGTAGACTCTGGAAAACAATGTTGACTCTTGAAACAATGTTGACTCTTGAAATGTTGACTCCTCCTAAATCTAATTAAGATTCTTATTTATACAAAATTTCGTCGAATCATCCAGAACAAGGATTACGCAAATCATAAGAGAATATTCTCGGTACATCTCTTTAGCAATTAACAACCAATCAGAACAAAGGTAAACAAGAGGTGACGAGGTGATTACTATTCTAGAACTAGCCGGAGGTTTCGAGAAGGGCTGTGTTCAGTAAGCAAAACTCACAATCAAATTCTTAGGCTTGAAATACAATCGTTATGCAAACAAACAAGGTAATGTACATACATCTAGTCAATCCGCTACCCAAAAGCTACGCACCTAAAAAGGGTGAGGAAATAAATAGATCAACTTATAGTACAATGCGTTACACATCCCCCCACTTAAAATAATTTTTCCTAAAAATTTATTCTCACATCTAAAGCATTGTAAATTGCCTTCCACTTGATACAAATATCATCAATAAAGTAGATAAATCATGAGACCTTTACTTGAAGTGGGCGTACCGGCAGTCATGCTTTACGAGTAGTATTACATACTTGCAATTCAAACAATAAAAGTATTACTTCGGAAAATAAAACATTACAATAGGTACAGGCATATCAGAAGTTGCCCACTTCACAACAATGCCAACAATGCAATCTAAACATTACATTTAATAATAAGTATTCAAAATATTATACAGGAACTCTGCTAAGAAAATCAGCTCCCGCATTTCTCGGTACATCTCTTTAGCAATTAACAACCAATCAGAACAAAGGTAAACAAGAGGTGACGAGGTGATTACTATTCTAGAACTAGCCGGAGGTTTCGAGAAGGGCTGTGTTCAGTAAGCAAAACTCACAATCAAATTCTTAGGCTTGAAATACAATCGTTATGCAAACAAACAAGATAATGTACATACATCTAGTCAATCCGCTACCCAAAAGTTACGCACCTAAAAAGGGTGAGGAAATGAATAGATCAACTTATAGTACAATGCGTTACACTGTTTAAGCCTTTGAGAGAGAGATTTCCTTCAGTCAACACCTGATGGTGTTTTCTATTTTCCTAGTCAACACCTGATGGTGCTATTTTCCTAGTCAACACCTGATGGTGCTATTTTCCTAGACAACACCTGATGGTGCTATTTTCCTAGACAACACCTGATGGTGCTATTTTCCTAGTCAACACCCGATGGTGCTATTTTCCTAGACAACACCTGATGGTGCTATTTTCCTAGACAACACCTAATGCTGCTATTTTCCTAGACAACACCTGATGGTGCTATTTTCCTGGACAACACCTCATGCTGTTTTTTTCCTGGACAACACCTGATGGTGCTATATTTCCTAGACAACACCTGATGGTGCTATTTTTTTCTGGACAGGTGATGGAGTCTGTGCTACAGAGCCAGAAGCAGCAGATGACGAGCGTGGATGGCGCCATGTTCTCTCCGCGCCTGCCCCGTGATATCCTCTTCGTGATAGGGGGCTCGAACTTCGGCTTCCCGCTCAACCTGGTGGAGGCGTTTGACTGCAGGACGTTCAGCTGGTCGGTTATCTGCCCCTACGACTTTGGTAGGTTGTCAAATGTTTGTTGACAGGCTACCAGACAGAAAGAAAAACAAGAGTTGATGGGTATTTTGGTTAAACCTTAAATGTGAAATCAGGCACGTAGATCTAATAATTATGGCTTATAAGAGGCAAGCACAGATTACACTCTCTATTTGTTGTTTAGACCTAAAGGTTTGCCTTATCTCAACTTTTGGAATGATTTGGGAAGACAAGATAAAGCAATATGCGCTTGCATTCTGTGGATACATACCTAATGGTTAAAATAGTTATGTGTAAGGCATATTTATTTAATACGCTCGTATATTCAGTGATGTGGGAAATACGTGACTTGCGGCTGAGTTCTCCCAGTTGTTGTCATGGACTGTTTTTCTATATCAAATATACTAAACAAAAGACGTCAACTTTACCCGTGCGTGTTCTGCGTTAAGTGTCAAATGATGTGCATTGCATCGTAACCTAACGGTTTCAATTTGTTTTCAGAAAAAAGGATGCTACATTCGTGTTATAGGGTGCACCATTGGTCCTTGTCAGGGAGCGCAATCCAATTTATTTAGTTTTTCTATCAACAGCACCTGAACTCATAAAAAGGTGTATTTTTTTTCATAATAATTTTTTTACCTGAATCTAGCACAATGCAATGTAACACTATGTCTATCTGATTGTGCCATTCAACCTTTCTATTGGAACCCTTCCAACCCCCAGCCCCGCGCTCCTACCACGGCATGGTGGCGCTGAATGAAGACATCTACGTGATTGGCGGTTTCAGCGGCCATGTCTATCTGAGCTCGTGCTGCAAACTGCGGGCAGACTCGCTCATCTGGGAAAACGTGACGCCCATGAACACCAAGAGGTGGGTGTTAAGAACGTATTCGAATCTAAGGCCGAAAAAATAACAACACCGTATTTTCGCATAAGAGCTCATCTGGGAAAATGTGACGCCAATGAACACCAAGAGGTGAACATTTAGGACTGAATTAGAATCTAAGGCCAAAAACATAATAACACCGTATTTTCGCATAAGAGCTCATCTGGGAAAATGTGACGCCTATAAACACCAAGAGGTGAGCATTGAGAACGTTTTAAAATCTAAGGCCGAACACATAATAACACCGTATCTTCGCATAAGAGCTCGATTCACTGAATCCGCCTGTTTGTTGGCTTTAAATTGAAGTCGGCTGAACTATTAAAAAAACCTAGATATTCTGCGAGAATCATTGTGTCGCCTTCATAATTTAAAAAATAAACACTCAATTACACAAGTGTAACAAGGGATTGACCTCATTGGACACAGCTATGTACAACACTTCAATATGGCTGTCCTTTGATGGTTCACTTCAAGCCGGATACAATGCAAGCAGACGATCCATCATTTCTCTATTATATCAGTAACTAAGTAGTGCTCGTTGGTCTGCCTCCGCATGTTTAGGCCTTGCGCGCAGATTAGAAAAGCAAAACAAGAATTCTTTTATACATTGCCTTTTACCCCACATGACAAAAGTTTTGCAGTGAACACAATGCAAAAACTTGTTGTTTTTTTTTTCTATGAACTTTATAACAGCCATGAAATATACTCATTGCTCACATATGGCTGTTTGCGGAAAGACGCTTTTTTATATTTTACGTCTCAAAGTCTTCCATCAGGAGTCTACATAGCTTTATGGCAGAAATTCGTGATTGGATTGTAAAGATGCAAGTATGTTTAAGGCCAGTGAAGGGTAGCTTTTTAGGGAAGGCCAACACAGTCGCACACATAATATGTGTGCGACTGTTGTATTTCATTTAGTATGCCCCCCCCCCCCAAACCATCGACAGGTGATTTTACACAAATAGAACCCCAATAAGTATGGGGCATGCCTAAGAAGCAGTCACGTTTTGTGTCCATATTTATAAAATGCATGTAATATCGGTCCATTATGCGTATTACTATAAATTTGACCACAATTTTGGTACGGTTTAACGTACCGCACTCTTAATAGCTATGTGAGCTAACTTAAAGAGGTCATGAATTCCAGGGGGCGCGGTGGTCCAGGGGTAGAACATCGGCTTCCGACGCAAAAGGTCCCGAGTTTGAATCCTGGCTGGTGCGTTCCCTACTGGTTGGGTCGGTGTCAGTATAATGTGACTGGCTGAGACAGGAGTCATGGTATCCCCGCCCTGTCTCGTGTGTGGCAGCACATAAAATTGTCAGACGTTCGTCTTGTGGCCCGTCCACAATATAGCCTAAATAGTGCTGCTGTTGGACGTTAAACCAATCCAACCATCCATTTAAGGGAACATACCTCTTGGCGAACTCACATACATGATGAAAGATAATAAAGGTTTTATAGTAATACTCTGATCTTCGAAGGAAGAACCTATCAAGAATTATTTAAAATACTCCCTATATCTCTTTTCGCTTTTGTTGTGAAGTTGTGGTTCAAGAAAAGTGAAAAAAACCGTGTCTTGTCGCTGGGCCAGCTATATTAACTTGGACTGGGTTTTGTTTATCTGCTGTTATAGTACGCTTCAGTCGAAGCTAGTCAGATATCATCCTCTACTGGGTGTGTCGGTGTCAGAATACAGTAACCTAATAAATAAATCGTACTGCGCTGTCTCTGTGTAAGAACGCTTAAAAATTGTCAACGTTAAAGCTTAGGACCCGTTCACAATCGAACCTGAATACTGCTGATGTTAGGCTCTAAACAACAAATTCAAGATCAAACCTTCAGTGTCGTTGGGGTTTAAAATTTTATGACGACAACTTGACAATCCGTTGCACAAGAAAGGCGTCTTCTGGTTTCTACCAATAAGCTGTTAGTATCATTTGATCGACTGTCTCAGATGTTCCGATATGGGTCCCCCTCGCCGTGGAGGGCGCGGTGGTCTTGGGGTAGAACGTCGGCTTTTAACTCAAAAGGTGCGGATTCGAGCCTTGGCGATTGCGCTCCTCACTGGTTGGGTCGGTGTCAGTATAATGTGACCGACAGTAGTTATGGCATTGCCGCCCTGTCTCGTGTGTAGCAGTATATGAAATTGTCAGAAGTTAGTCATGGGGCCCGTCCACAATATAGCTTATATAGTGCTGATGTTGGACATTAAACCAACTCAACAACAACATCCCCTCCACGTACATGATCTTTCTAGAGACCTAGAATACTTTGAACTATGATCTTCCGCTTTCTGTGATAAAAAATTGCTTGCTGAATGTATTGAATGTAAATCATACGGGCGAATGCATCTAATATGCATGTATGAAAGCTAAGATAATTACATTATAATTATGTAGTGGATTGACTGGGATATTATTATCGTACCCACGCTTCCCTTCTGAGAGGCAAATAGTCTCCACAGCTGTCAACATTCTGGTTTACTGCCCACTTTTTCACCGGAAAAGAAACCTGTACCTTGCTTCCAAACCGTTAGAGAGCATACTTACGTACGTTAGTCCTCAGCACCTACTGATATATCTGAAGGACATTGGGTGTATAATAAAATTCAGCTGTGATAATCTTACACGTGGATCTTTTAAACCACTAAATATACCATTTTACTTTAACCAACTTTGTATACACAATGTGTATGCGTTTACCACCCAGAGAAAAAAAGCGGTCACCGTTGCTACTACTATAATGTAGTAACTGCCATAGGACATCATGGGCACAATATTTATTTATTTAGCCGTTACCGTGCTGAAGTGCCGTAAAAACAAATGCACTCACATCATTGTAATTAAAGCCTTTTAAATATTTCGATAAATAGGTTGGTGGATGGATATACGTATTTTTAAAGATAAGGATAGACTGTGAGATTGTGAGATAACAAGAATGATAGATAAATATAGAGATAGATAGATAGATAGATACATAGATGGATAGATAGATAGATAGATAGATAGATAGATAGATAGATAGATAGATAGATAGATAGATAGATAGATAGATAGATAGATAGATAGATAGATAGATAGATAGATAGATAGATAGATAGATAGATAGATAGATAGATAGATAGATAGATAGATAGATAGATAGATAGATAGATATTTCATAGATAGATAGATAAATGCATTTAGCGAATCAACCAAATTTAGATTTGTACACGATTTTTACGATTGTAAAAGTTTTCTGATGAGTACAACATTCTAAAGGCAGAGAAGTTGTAATAAGAGATTATTGTTTGCACTAAAAAGGTTACTAGAATTTTTATTCTGATTAGCAAATGTCACATCGGGTATTTCTAGATTAAATGATCAAATGTCTGTGTTTCGACCAAGTAAAATAAAATAATTAGTTTATACTTAATCTATTGTGAGCTTTCTTGTTAAATCTCGCAACACAGCAAGTTATTTTTTACTCCTCTTTAGATCGGGCAACATACTATCTGTTGTGTGTGTGTATGTGTTATTTTATTAAAGCACAATACAAAATAATGTTCAGACATTTAAGAAAAAAAGAAACAATGCGTCACGGAAATAATGATGTCTGCAGTGAATTAGCAACAGGCACAAGATTAGTGTTATCTAATTTTTTTTTATTGAATTTGCCCGTGTTGGTGTTTGAATCAACGCTGTTTTAATCATTACAGCGTTTAATGTGGTGTAGTAAAACCAGATTTACGTTCATGATTCATAAAAAAGAGCTCACAGTGCTACCATAGAGGTCGCTGATGCTATTGAAGCTTGGACATAGAGCAACGCATGCTCAATCTATAAATTTTGTTCCTTGATTGAGGCGGTCCTTCGAATCTTCCAAAAGTTACAGGCAAAATCACCTAGTTGACTGAAGTGAATACATTTTTGCATAACAAGGGTAAAAGTGATCTATTTCTTTTATATAAGTATCGTAGATAGGCCGAATGTTACTTAGTTGGTATTTTTCATTCGGCATACAGGCTTAATAGACTAAGAATGTCAACTGCTTTAAATGTACCTAATATCTAAATGATGTAGCCCACTTTGGTTCGAAATGCAAATAATTATTTGTTTATTTCTGTGACGATGCCCTTTGTTGTTGGAAGCCTCGCAGCTGACCGATCTTTAGACAGGGTTTTTAATAAGGTTTAAAGGTGAAAGCGCCACCGCCTTAATAAACCCATTCCACACACGCTAAATGATCCAAATAATTGAAACCTTTCACTTTCTCACAGACAGGGATATTCTATTTATAGACTAGATACGCGTCAGCTATGAGACAGGCAGGAAGCTCCCGCCAGTGGATATAAGACCCTCACTCTCCAACTCTGCGCTCGCTGTATTTTGCATAATTTGGCATAACTTTGTCCAAAAAAAAAAAAAGAATAATTCTATTCTATCGGAAGTCAGCCAGCGGACAAGTGAGGGTCTTATGCCTCAAAGTGCGGCCACACACTTTAATCGGTAAAACTGGTATAAGTGGCGAGGGCATTAGCCCGTCTATATTTTTAGATCAATGTTCACAGCATCTCACACTGTCTGGTAAAGCTGTAATAGTGAGCAAAACAGATTGTTTTACATTGTAATGCTATTCTTGCCTTGATGATTATGACAGCATGAACTGTCTAGTCCTACTTGAAATTAATAGATATTTGAACATAATTTATACGTTTGTTGCCAGACAACACATAAAGTGATACGTTCCTACAGATTTAGAAAGTAAGCTAAAAATAAAAAATACAGCTAGATTAAGTTGTTTAGGGTATGTTAACACCTATGCCGCTAAGCAATATATATTTATTTATATATATTTATATAATTATATATTTCTACATCTGATAAACTTGTATGTGTGTTAAAATTATCTGCTAAGAAAAGATGATCCTTTGGGTTTATGGGCTGGTTGTTAGTTTTTTTAAGTAAAACATCAGTAACTAGGCTATAAGGCCGATGGGTTGAACAAAAAACGTCTGACAATTGTTTGCGTGCTACCACACACACACACACACGCAGTGCGGCGTGAATACCAGTATTTTCTAACTCCTTCAGACATTCCACTGACGCAGATGGATTTTACAAATTCAAAACTACTGCGCACTATTTACAGAACATTGCTTCAAATAACAGTCGTGGAAATGTGTACAGGAAAGAACAAAGGAGAAAAAAGTAAACAATGAACAATGTTCCACTTACCTTTTCTTCGTTGCAAATAAAAAAATTGAAGGATCAAAAGTAGCAAAATCTTTGTATTTTTTAAGAGTTATGATAACATGTGACTAAAGCATGTTGTTTTTCTATTTTAGATAGTTCAATAAATAGAAGAATGGATAAATAAATTGTCAGAGGCAGATGGATGGATTAATTGTCGGAGATAGATGGACAAATAGATAGATATATAGATGGGTAGATATAAAAATTGGTATAGGTAGCTATATAGTTGTTGATTGATTGATATATTCGTTTATTCATTTATTCATTCATTCAGTGGTTTATTGATTGCAGAAGATTTGTAGGATGTAGTTCCCTTGATACTACATAATTAATTTATCTTACTGACATCATAGAAAAGAAGATGAACAGAGGGAGCGAGAGAAAGAGAGAGAGGGGAGCAAAAGGAAAGCAGAGAGAGAGAGGGGAGGGGGATTCGATTGATAATTGATCTATGATAAAGAAAGAAAATAAACTGAATATACGCATAGCAAAAACACAAAGCAGTTATCATTTATTACATTAGTGCATAATAAATACTATTAATAGTCAGCAAGTTGGAATGAGGAAGGTAGTTTAGCACGTTAGAATTGCTTAGTACATAATTATTTTTCATATTAAACAAGAGCGGTGTAACAACGATTGTGATAACTTTTTGTTTATGTACAACCAACAATACTTGTATTGATATAGTTTACAAGTGCAGAAATGTCACAAGCCTGATCCTTTTTGTCTCGAAAGCATTTACCTTTTTGGGTGTTAAAGACGTCATCTAATAACGTTTTGTCACAAACAAAACAAAAAAATACTCTTTATAATTATTCGTTCCAGCCAGACAAATCCAACCCCGCTTGAAGTACCGCAACGTTAATTTACGTCAGCATCAGACAAAGACAGTAATGGACAATTGCCGTGGTGTTTAGTGGCGCTTACAGCTTAGTGCAGGCTACATTATGAGAACTTCTTAACGGCGATTTGTCATTTCTTTTTTAAGGGAAAAAAACCAATGACTTTAGGCGTATGGTGGCAGGTCTGTTCCTCCCAACAATCAGAAATTCTATTGTGCGATGGATGGCTAGATCTAGAGCCTCTAAAAGCGTGTGGGCGAGAATGACTGACATTTCGCGATGGATCTGTTTTGAGATGACTGGTTTGACTGCAAACTGACACAACCAGTTTCTAGACAAGACTTAAACAGCCACCGCCTTTTGCTGGAAAAAAAACACCAATAGTATTTTCAGTAGAACAAACTAACGCAAAAGGCGAGATAATTATCTAATAATCTTTGCAATATTCTAGACGTTGAGAGTAAAAGTCTTTAAAGAATCCTAGTGCACTCTCCAGTGCAAGAAACTATGTAGAATTGTTGATACACTTAACGGCAAAGATATAATCAAGTGTTAAAATGATGTTTTAGTTTAAGAAGTATAAAAAAGAGGCTTACTGTAAGAGACATGGCAAAGTACATTAATACTTTTCAGGCCAAAAAACTGAAATGGAACTCCATACGCTGTTATGTTGTTGACGAATGTATTTAGTTTGTTTTATTTTCTTTTCATTGGCAATTTTATATACTGTTTTTATTGGAATGCCAAATTAACTTTTTCCGCTGCAAGTGCAGGGTTTTAAGAAATTTTTTTAATGTACATTTAAACTTTTCATAATAGAATGAAAACGAAACTTTAAAAAAGTCCTTTTTCTTTGTGAACTAACGTTAATAGAGAAAAGAAATGAAATAGATTTATGTCATAAGCGTGCACTGCATTAAAACCAACGCTCTTCTATATTTTTATTATATTATGCACTATAGGGCTCGTGTACTGATGCTTGTATTCAGGCTCAGGGCCTTTTTAACTGGAGCAAAACTTACTGTCAAGGAATATGAAGTCGGAAGAATTTTTGTTTGGGCATAATTTAATTAGCTTTATTACTTTATACGTTGTAAACACTGACCAACAATAGAGTAGAACCATACATCGTTTTAACGGCGACACACACAAAAAAGGAACGACAGTTAGAAGCCGAACAAGTGGGAACAATTACTTTTGTAAGTTGTAACGTGTTGTGAGCAAAATAAAGGCACAAAGAAAGTTTCTAGTAGATCAGAGAAGCGGTTACAGTGACAAATCTGAGCCTATTTCAGGCTATATAGAATATATACACCCACGAAATTCGAAGGGTTTGTTATTAATGATAATAATGAATGGTATTAATGGTGCGCATATACAAAGAAAGCGCAATGCTCTATGCGCCTATAAAATTATATAAACATTAATGTATATATATTATATAGTACAAAACACAAACCAGTAAAAATTTTGCATCCAACATCTTACGCGACATGAGGATGCTAGAGATGTAAATAAAATCATGTCGAAAACGTATTTAAATTATACTAATTACAATAATAGAAATAAAAAAATATATATTGTTTTAGAATGCAAGGTATAGACCAAAAAGAGTCTCTTCTTTGTTTACATATTAAAGCATATAATTTCACTTTTAAATATTGTTTTAATTGACTTTTAAAACTAGCTGTTTTGTCGGTGTCTGGAAGGGTTTGTTTTTTGTTTTTTGTTTGTTGTTGTTTGTTTTTTGTTTTTGTTTTTTTGTTGTTTTTTTTTTTTTGGGGGGGGGGGGGCGAAAATTTCATAGAGTTGAACCATTATAATAAGAAAAAGGTGCTCTGTCATCAAAACGTATTTGAAGTTGCTTCTGTGGATATTCAACGTCAATGAGTTGTTTTTTCATTGGCGCAGAACCATGTAGGAGTTTTTGGGCACAAAACTGTACATTTGTATCAATAGGTTGTTGGGCGCATAAAGCTGGAGGGATAGCTTGGGATTTTGTGATGTAAAAAAAATTAAAACTAATTTCTTTATGAATGAGTAAAATCACTAACTTTTTCTTCACAAATTAAAGAAATATGCTCTTCCGTTTTGGGGTTCCTTTGTTTGATTCTTACCTTAAACATGTATGTGTAAAGCAAAACAGGTATTATAAACTAATGTAAAATATAAAAAAGGTCGTGAATGTATCATTATTTTGTTTCGTTGTTGTTGTTGCTGTGGTGGTTGTTGTTATTGTTGTCATTGTTGTTGTTGTTGTTGCTGTTTGTGTAGGTGTGTATTTGTAATGTCCAAATCAAATAATTATGTATACTTGACATGGGAAGGAGTCAACATGTCCTTTTCCGGTTGATCGTTCAAAATATTTTATACATTAGATCATACAAAGCTATTGTAGTGTTCTATTTGAATTAATATTAAACCCTTTCTATAACTATGTTTATTCGTCAGGGAAAGTGCGAAGGTAACTGGAGTCATTATGATTCATAGTTTTAAGAGCTCAGGTGATAAAAGATCCAGTACCTTCTCAAAAGATTAAGAAAAAAGAGTGTATTTGGAAATGTGTAGGCTTCTTATTCATTTTCCATAGTCTATTTTTGCTAATCATCTTGTCTTTCCTTACGGCTTCGACTTTCAAACTGATCACGCTACCATTGTGGTGAGTGCTAGGTTATCGAATATTCTGTTTTATTTATAGCGAAAACAATAGAACATGAGGCAATGAACTGTACTTGTAGGTGAAACCTTTTTTCCGGTTCCGTGCTTTGCAATCATTGAAATGCATTGAGTGATAGTTACTTCTGCACCAAAGATTCTAAAAATTGCAGTTTAAGTCGGTTCAGTATAAGGCATGAGTCAAAACAATCAATCGTTGAATTATAAGTCACGAATAACACAAGTTCAATCATTTGGGTCGAGAAGGCTGGAAAAATACTATCAGAGTATCATTTTCCCCTAACTATGCTACCAATTTTCATTGTTGCCTATAACATGCAAAAATGTGCTCACTTCGATTGAATCCATGACATACATTAAAAATATAAATATCCATGGCTGGCAAACCCACACTCTTGTGAAACTGAGATGCATTTTTCCCACGGTGGCGATCAAATAATTAAATATCTTTTCCCTTTTTTATCCATGCAAAATAGGTATTATAAGTTGATAGTTATGTGCAGGAAGACAATGGTTTTATTAATAATACGAGTTTTGATTGGCTCAACCGACAAACAGCCCTTTGTGAATAATATTTTTGACGTTTCCTGCAAACTGATGATTGTTAGGTGCTACATCATGAAGTTGGGGAGCGTCGGATATACACTATGCTAGTGTTTTCTAATCATAGTCTATGTAGAGGGTGGGTTCAAGAAAGGTGATACCATGACTGGACTTCCATTTTGTTTGTTTATGGTGTCTGGCGCTATTTAGGGTACGCAATGGCCCTGAGTTAGAACATTGGCTTCCGACGCCATAGGTCCAGGTTCGAGCCCTGGCGATTTCGGTGTCAGTTAAATGTGACCCGCTGATACAGGAGTCATAGCATCCCGGCCATGTCTCGTGTGTGGCAGCACATAGAATTGTCAGGTGTCAGTTTTGGGGCCCGTCCACAATATAGCTTATATAGTGCTAATGTTGGACGTTAAACTAATTCAACTACCGGCTTCTATTCATTTTCTACACCAACATGATTGTATATGAGCTGGTGTCACTGGCAGGGTCACGGGGGTACACAATTATGCTCTTGTACTTAGACAACATGACAATCCATTGACACTGAGAGAATCAATGAAAATAGCAGTATCTGTGAACACTCAATGTTAATTTTACTAAAGGAGAAGTGTAAAATGATAGAAGGAATAGTAAAATTGAGGCGTGCTATGAAATACTAAAGTTTAAGCATTCAAGTGGGAAAAGTTTGTAACACGAGAAAAGGACAGCGAATAGTATTACCTTTTTAGAAGAAATTAGTACTCGGTGCCCTGCAACAGCATGAAACAAAGATTTTTGTTATCCTTTTATATACGTATATGTATGTGTGTGTGTGTGTGTGTGTGTGTGTGTGTGTGTGGTCATTATGCTCTATCACAATATATTAATTCAGAGATAAAATTCAACGTCCTATCTAGATTTTGATCTTGAACTAGCTCCTATTACTAGACTTTGATCATTTTTTATGAAAAGTTAACAAATTAATGTAGACTCCTACAAACTAATAACAGACCATGAGAAATTAGATAATTCAAAAATGAATACATAAAAAAAGATCGAGGGCAAGAATAATTTTACGATTTTCTCTAACCCAAAGCTTTAAATACATATCTGATTTCTATCCCTTAACCGTACTTACTTTACTTTAGTTTTCCGATACAGCAGCCACCTGTACCTGCACCCTTCGACTTGATGGCATGATGAAGAATGTATCCGCTTCAGTTGATCTTTTTCGCAATATAATATGTTGTTAAAACTAGGGTAGGTGGTGAAAGAAGTTTTGTCCGGAGGTCTTGTAGTTTGGAACAGTTAAATCAGATTATGTTCGAATGTTTCCCGTGTTTGGGGGCAGAGAGAGAGAGATAGAGAGAGAGAGAGAGAGAGAGAGAGAGAGAGAGAGAGAGAGAGCAGAAAGGCTCTTTTTTTATTTTGGAAACGATTGATGCAGTAGTTGAGTGGGATAATTTATGCTGGGTTCGATTATATGATCACTTGTTCTTGACGTTTCAAAAACTTTATGCTGTCTTCGCCATAGCCCACCCATTTAGCCATTCCTCGTGTTGTTTCTTATAATCTGTTTGGGTGTAACCATGGATGTTGATTGAAGTTTTGGGGGGTTTGCTGTTCCCTGTTTCGCTAGTCTGTCTACTCTTCATTCCCTGGAATGTATATATGTCCGGTTGTCTCTAAAATTGTAGTGTGAGTTTGTAATAGTTTTGGCAAGGCGCCTGATCTATCAATTTTCTGTTTGCAAGTTTTCAACAGCTTGCAAGAGAAATTTGGCATCCGAGAGAACGATAACGTGAAAGTAATTGATAAAAATAGGTTTGGTAGGTTGTAGAGTGAAGCTTCTCTTACGACAGATTCTGCCTCAAAAAAGTAACAAATGAATGTCCCCACGTGCAGTATTTTGATAGGTCTTTACGGGTACCAGTGTATGCTTGAACTGTAACCAACATTCCATGTACCTGGACTATCTGTGTATACTAGGATTGAGTTCTTTGGGTATTGATCAATAGTTCTTTGTGCAATACACATGACATTCATAAAATCTGATTCTATTTTTTATTGATGTCCTTTATCATAGGTGTATTTATCTTAAATGTATTTTGTCTTGTGTGTTTGCAGAGGTCATGATACAAAAGTGAGATAGGTTCTATATTTTCTGGCAGGTGATGTTTATCTCTGAATTTATTAGCTGCATCTAGACTAGAATGTCATGAAGTCTTTGTGTTGGATTCTATCTTGTCACAAGTTCTTGGTATGGGTGGTGTTATTAGCGCCTGTATCATTCAACGCTTTCCATGATAGCTGCTTCTCTCTGTAGTATCAGTGGTTCAACATTGGCGTGAATTTCACATGCGGCAGTTGGTATTGTTCTCAGTGTCCCAGATATAAACCTCAGCGCCAGATTTTGTACTTTGTCTAGATTTTCCAATGATTTCTTGCTGCAGACGGACTAGAGACTAAGATTACATTCTAAGATTGATCTGACATAGCTTAGATTAGAGTTGTCGGGTGGTATTAATTGTCAGCTCTTTATAATGTGCGTGCAAGTCGTTTTACAAAGTGGATACATTTCTTTCTTTTGTCTTCCACACTTCTAAGGTGGTTGAGTGTCCTTTTGTGTCAAGTGTGACCCCCAGCTATGTTGATTGCTCTGCTTTTTGAAGCCCTGTGTCTTGACAAATAATCTTTGGTTGGTATTGGGCTATCTTTTAACTATTTATGAAAACATTTTCATTATTTGCTATAATAAACACGTCTTGCCAGGTCTTCATTTAGCTTTGTTGCGCTTATTCTTGGGGGATTGCCTGTGTGCGAATTGCCAATACAGCCAAATTGCAAGATCGACTGCATATAAAGCTTTTTTCTGTCTGCAGGACTTAAGGGAGCTAATTTATAAACAGTTCCGGGATGAAGTTTGTGGCAACCCTTCTTCCAGTATTTCTATGTTTTATCGTTCTGTCTGTGATAAAAAAACTGTATCCAGTTAAACATTTTCCTAAGTACCCTTATCAACATAGTTTTCAGTAAAAGACCTTTTCGTTAGACTTGTGCGTAGGCTTGCTACAGGTCGACACAAAATTTAACACTGCTGTATTGTTTTTTTTGTGTTGAAACAATCACTAACTCGTTTAGAGAATCTATACAGCAAGTCGACTGTTCTGTTTCCAGCCCTAAAGCCTAATTGAGTGTTGTTGAGAACATCGGACACTTCGAACCACTTGTATGTGGTTTACCATGCTTTCCGTGCGTTTTCCTATACACGATATTTTTATATTTTTACCTTTCTTCAAAATTGGATACAGTATCTCTCCAGATATTAGGGATTTTACTTGTTTGCCACGCCATCATTTTTATGAGGTCCAGTAGTGTCTTTTGCCCTTTATGGCCCAAATGTGTGAGCATTTCGTTGTGTATTTTGTCAGGTCCAGATGACTTCTATGTTTTAAACTTTTTGATGGTCTTTTGAAATGCAACGCGGTAAACTGACACTCAAGTACTATCAAGTTTATACATGTCGCATGTTCAACTTCTTTCCACTTTTTAATTTTTTCTGTTTGTTTCGGTGTGTTTTAAGTTGCTCTGTTTACTTGTTGAAATATTTGTTGAATACCTCAACGTTCTTCTCACCTTCTTTTATAGTTTTTCGTTGGATAACATTGGCTTCGGGTTTGTCCTCTATTTCCCTTTGCGTTAAAACTGTTTCCCGTGTGTATTATGTGGTTTATTATTCTAACTCAAACAGTATGTCATATATCACCATCTCTGTATAATACCATAATAATCATGCTAGTGATGTATAACATATCGAAATGAATGTAGTTATACGTGTCAATATATTTTATTTATTATGAAGATAATGTAATCATGTAATGTAAACTGATTTTACAAACAGTGTATAGTATATTGCTTGACAAAAAGTTCAACACAAGATACAACTGTGATAATATCGGGTATAAAATTCATTCACAGTTGCTCTTATCCTGGAAATTGTTTTAAATTCAACTCAACCGCAATCAATACAACTAAACATGTATGATTATGGCATTTTACTAATTGTGTTTTAATTATTATTATTAAATCTGTGAGTTGATGCTTTGGCTCGTTTTCACAGATCAAGAAAAATAATCCATGATATTTTTTCCATTCCAATAATACAGAATTTAACTCTCTTGCACAAGTCCAATGCGCTTCACTAAAGGCTTTGCAACTGTCACCACTATAGCTGGTGACATATTCATACCCTTTAGACATGGAAATATAGATTCGGTTTAATTTCGACCTACTTTGAGAAAAGCTGTTTGCACATTGGTTGCTATTGTCGAGCATAGAGCCTTAATTTTAAGTCTTGGAGTCGATAAACAAAATATTCAAATTCTATGCATGATTAAAGAAGCTCTTAACCCTTCCTAGGTTCTGAGGGAAAATCTATTGCCAAGATATCCACTCCAACTAAATATTACTTATGTTGCTTTTACTCTATTTTCTATTTTTGGATGCTATGTCGGGGCTATAACTCTAAAGGGCTCGATCCAAGGACCTCATGCATTCGCAATCGTTATTTTCCATTTATTTTTCTATCTTAAGATGCTACGTCGGGGTGACAACTCTAAAGACTTCAAACCAGAAACCTAATTAAACTTCAATGAACTTTTTCCCTTTATTCTTTTATTTTAAGATGCCATGTCTGTGCAATAACTCTGAAGCGCTCAGACTAGGGACTTCCTGCAACTACAATCAACACTTTCCCTTTGTTTTGATTTTTAACGATGCTATGTCGGGGCGACACCTCTAAATATCTCAAACCACAAACCTCTTGCAACAACAATCAATAATTTCCCTTAATTTTCTTTATATTTTTTCAGATGCTATGTCGGGGCGGTGACGGTCAAAGGTTCCATCTACACAGTGGGCGGTTATGACGGGGTCTACAGGCTCAACAGCGCCGAGCGGTTCTCCACCGACACCAACCAGTGGAGCTTCATAGCCCCGATGAACCAGCAGAGGAGTGACGCAGGGGTGGCCGTGCTGGATGGTAGGTTTTATTATATTTTATTTTAATCCTGCCCACCACTGCAGACTCCTCTCGGTTGCTCAACAAAATTAATGTGTCAATGCTCAATTTGTTATTCGACTCTGTTTAAAGGGTGCTTGGTCTGTATTTCTGTCTGTCTGTCTGTCTGTCTCTCTCTCTGTCTCTCTCTCTCTCTCTCTCTCTGTCTCTCTGTCGTGTCTGTCTGTCTGTCTGTCTGTCTGTCTGTCTGTCTGTCTGTTTGTCTGTCTGTCTGTAGAGAAGGGGCACAGCTAAAACAAAAAACTACTGTTAAGGCGAACACAATTCATTCTTTTTTCTATGAAATTCTTTCTAATTTTTTTTTGTTACTTTAAAGCGTTCTATTCACTTAATGGACGATAACTGTTATAGTGCTGTATAAATCAATGGAATTTCTAGGGTTGTTGCTCTTGTTCCTGTTTTTCCTCCTCGATATAATCAACAGAGCCTTACGCAGATGGTGGATAATTTCAGTTGTCGTCAAATTCTTTTTTAGTTTACGTCGTCATCAATGGAAAAAAATAATAGCGTAATTGATATCACAGAACGCCATTAAAAGTCGACCGAGCAGGAATTGAACACGTTTACTTTTTATGAAAAGCAGACGCGCAAACTTGTTATCTTTTTTATGACAGTTTCTTAACGATGCATATCAGCCAACGGTATATGAGGTAATAGTATATATCTTATCTGAAAATATTGGCGTACATATTATACCAAACCATTCTTTCGCTTCTTCAGTCAGCTATTTCTTTCTTCAAAACGTTATGCCTCTTCAATACCCCTCGCAATTATCCATTTTTAAAAGAAAATTCGAAAACAGTTGTCAAAAAATGCAGGGCAAACCAGATGACTGCCAATAGCTATAAGACACGTTCTTGTCTTCCAAACGAATCGCGTCAAGCTTTATAGATAAAATATTTCAATACCCTAAATTCTATAAATACATGTACACAGTGTTGTTTCACTAATTACCTCCCTTAGAAGAATGAAGAGGAAGAAAGAGGAGAGAGAAAGTATGTGTGTAGATATGTGTGCCGTAATTGTTTAGATGATATCAACTGTAAATGTTTTCATTTTTTTGGTGTAATGCAATAATTTAGTGGTTAATGGAAAGTAAAGACAGAAGCGTGTGTATATAGTATGAAACGTGCTTACCTTCAATATCCTTTCTGTCTGTCTGTTTCTCTCTCTCTCTTTCTCTCTCTCTCTCTCTCTCTCTCTCTCTCTCTCTCTCTTCATCTCTCTCTCCCTCTGTTTCTCTATATGTGTGTATGTGTGTCTCTCTCTCTCTATCTAAGGATGCACAAAGGATACCGGTTTGTTTTTTCGAAAAAGAATAGAAATTGGCTCGGTTTTAGAAAGAGAAAGCAAATTATAGAACAGATTTTGGGTGCAGAGAAGAACAGATGAGAAGAACAGTTGAAAACACACTCAAAATAATACAGATGGGAGAGTGAGAGAGAGAGGGAGAGAGAGAGAGAGAGAGAGAGAGAGAGAGAGAGAGGAAAGAGAGGGAGACAGACAAACAGAATGAGAGTCATGCAGTCAGACAGGCAGTCAGACCTACAGACAGACAGAACAGACAAAAAAGAATCAGATAGATAGGTATATAGATACAAAAAGTGACAGAGAGCGAGAGAAACACATCATTATGTTTTACCTAAAGAACGTCACCTTAATTAATGCATTACTCGGGTACATGCATGTGTGTGGATGTCTATGCACTTTTGAGGCCCGAACCAAGAGGTTCATGTCGCTTTCAAGGCTATCCATCTATGAGCCTAGGGTTATGCCTAAGTTTGCAGCTACATAAATAAATTAGTTATGCTAATGAAAGCTGTCTATGATAAACCTTTTGATTTTTCAATTTACAAAAAGTAATAAGGCTCTAGTTTTAGAAATGATAGAGTTATAATTTCTCTACTTTCTATAACATATTGAAATGCATTTAATGGTTCTTGACCCACTAAAAAACAAAAAGTTTCAATTGCGGCTTTTACATCCCCCCTCCCCCATCCCTCTGTTTACTTCACAAATTATGTTCATGCGTGTTTCTGATTGTCGGAGTCATTGGAACACTCATACCATTGGAACTTATTGTGACCCAAACGGAATCTGGTTCACTTTTACATAATGGTATTGTCGGCGACCCAAGGGACCCATTTTTTTCTAATATTTCAAGTGAAAGTGCAAAATTTAACGTTTTATTGATCAAGTGAAGGAGAAAAAAAAGATTATATTATACATAATTATATGCGTCAAGTTAAGTGTTGGCGAATGTTGCTCCTAAAAATGAAAGTGAAGTTTTCTAATAATTCATAAAAACAAGACTTCATGATAAATTTTAATGGATAAATATCTGCCTCTTTTCAATGCTTTTCAACTTGATTTTTATATGAGTACATGGAAATTATCCCTTGAGAAGAACCTCGCGACTAGTTCAAAAATTTAACTTCCGTCTTTCATAAAAAGCTTTCCCTTTTTGTCTTTGCTATTTGTTATGGTTACTGTGCCTCATCCAGACAGGAGGAAAAGTTCTACGGATTTTAGGTGGTGACGGTTTGCGCGGACTAGAACATAATTATCAACCTACGTAGACCAAACAAAAAGCTTATATAAGTAATGAGATAGTGCCCTCCAACACAGAAAAATGTATAACGGTATAAAAATCACTGACTTTTCCTTCTCTTGGCTTAAAGTGCAATAATTGTAATGCTTTTTTCACACACTATAAATTCCTGAAAGAAAAAAAAAAGAAGAAAAAAAAATAGGACTCGCTCCTGATTCACCTGCTTGGTTGTCTTACATAATTATGTTCCTTGTAATTAATTTGTCTATAACCTTTTCTAACAAAAAATACAGTAAGCGAAGCAGAGATTCAGCTGTTGTACTACTATGATAACTATTAAAGGCGCTAAATTGTATCTAGGTAGTCTGGATGGGTTTATCTTTCAATAAATAATGTACCTTTAAATTCCAACTAGATTTCTTTTATGTTTAACATAGACTTAAGGTTCGATTTCTAGTAGGTAAGAGAGATACGCAGAGTCGAAAAGAAATTCAGAAAGAGTACAGAGAAATCTAAAAGGACATTGATAGATATTGAAACGGATTTAACTAAAAAGTATTATGGAATAAAGAGGACTGTGTGATTGTTCTACTGTAAAATTAACTTAATAGGAAACGAATTATCTTCCACAAGCAAAAATATACTGAATGCAAACAACCGTCTTCAGCTTTTTTTCCTGATATATTGTAAATATGAGAATAACTTCATTTGTGTATCAAATACACTTATCAAAATCTATTATTTCCATTCTGGATTACTCCATTTTGTAACACAATCTCCTCGTCGCTAAAAACAGGTCGATCTCTGTCTCACCTCTTTCTTTTCTTTTGATAGTCAAAAAATAAAATATCTGACTGAGGACATTCGAGCACTCCATCTCAGTATCTGTCGAAAATTTCACCTGCGAAAAAATATAGCCTATGTGGTAGTTGGACTTTAGACCAGACAATTTCACTTGCGAAATGCCGTTGTTGACAACTTCGGAAACGAAATCAAGCTTCTTTTCTTGCGCAATCAATATTGTATTATTTTATTCTATAGAGACAAATCTCATGAGCATCCATGTAGTGGCACTTCAATTTTCTAAAGGAACAGGGGCAGGTGTATACAAGTTTTTCAATTTTCCTTTTGATAGGCAAAATGACAGACGCTCTGCGTTATCTATTTGAATTAGGGGGGAGAGGGTTGTTCAATAAAAAATAAGGAACCTTTTGCTTGTTGTTTATACTGTAGACAAAGAAATGTCGTTTTCTGTATCAGTCTTTACAAGTCTTGCTAAGACAATTAAAAATAATAATTTGGAACCAGTGGAGAGTTTGTAAGTTTTGAGACCTGATTCGGATAAAGAAAGAGAAGTGTGAAGAACGATTATGAAACTATACCTTTGCCTACTTTCACCGCGTTCTGACATCACCTCTCTATGTATTTTCCATTCTCTCTCTCGCATGCTCATTCTCTCTCTCTCTCTCTCTCTCTCTCTCTCTCTCTCTCTCTCTCTCTCTCTCTCTCTCTCTCTCTCTCTCTCTCTCTCTCTCTCTCTCTCTCTCTCTCTCTCTCTCTCTCTCTCTCTATATATTTCTATTTATCTATCTATCTATCTATCTATCTATCTATCTATCTATCTATCTATCTATCTATCTATCTATCTATCTATCTATCTATCTATCTATCTATCTATCTATCTGTCTATCCATTTACAAATGTATCCATCTACCTATTTATCTATTTGTCTCCCTCTCTCTCCCTCTACATAATATGTTTTCTTTCTATGTCCCTCCCTCTTTTCCCTACTATCTCTTTTAATTTCTGGTCGCCTTCATTCATTATATCTTTCTTTTTTCCATTTTATTTGTTTATTTATTAGGGCAGTTTTATAATTGTTTTTTGTGTTGTTGATTTTTTTTAAATTCTAATGAAAAAATACACTTCAACATAATATGGACAAGACTTACGCATCGATACATTTTAGAAAGTTTTCTCATTGATCTGTATTTACTTGTATTAAATTTGCAGACGGTAGATTTTCGTTATATTGTTGTGGTCAAGTTTTACCTTTACACACCCGGCATTATTCTAAGAGCGAAAAAATGGTGTTATATATCGCTTAACAATGTATATTGATAGTGTCTTTCAACAGGCAAATATTGAATGATTGGCAGATTTTAATGGGATATTGCAATGAAGTTATGGGGGGGGGGGGGAGAGAGGGAGGGCAGCACCCCTGGGTTAGAGTACCGACCTCCGACGCAAGAAGACTGCAGTTCGAGTCCCACTCTGGCGGCTGCGTTTATTCACTACTGGTTGGTTGTTGCCAGTTATAATGTGATCAATATTTGCCGGGTGGGTCCGTCGACACAGAGAGGGCTCCGGTTTGGGCGGTGTCAAGAGTAATGTGACAAGCTGAGGCTTTGTCTATGTATGGGAGCACGTAAAATTTCCAGACTTTGTCATGAGACCCGCCTCGGAGCAGGATCCTCCTTGGCACATAGCGCGATATTAATTTGGCAATGCGAAAAGAAAAATAGTACATTCATCTTGTACACCATCATGCGAGAAAATGCCAGTATTGTGTAACACTGTAGATTATTGCTTTCATACCGGACAAAGTTTATGTAATAGCGATAATTTACTGCTTTCTTGGTTTCACACCAGACAATGTCTACATGTGCGGCGTTTTCAACGGCTAGGAGCGAAAGCAATCGCTTTTGTGGTTCTTTTTATTCGCATGATATTTTAGTATGCGTCTATTAATAGTATAACTATACTATACTATACTATACTATACTATACTATACTATACTATACTATACTACACTACACTACACTACACTACACTATACTATACTATACTGCACTATACTATACTATACTATACTATACTATACTATACTATACTATACTATACTTTTGCTTTTCCACCAGACAAAGTCTACGTATGCGGCGGTTTCAACGGCATGGAGTGCATCCGATCCGTGGAGCTGTACGACCCGAGCACCGATTGTTGGTCCGCCTTGCCCAGCATGCCCCGCGGCCGCAGTGGTCTCGGCCTGGCCGCTCACAACGGTCGCCTCTACGCCGTTGGTGGCTTCGATGGGGTGGACAGTGCAGTCAGGCTCTCCGTCATGGAGTCTTTCGACCCGGACACCTGCCAGTGGACGGTCCTGGAGCCCATGTTTCACCCACGCAGGTGGGATTGGTTGTGGAGTGTAACGTTGACCCGCCGAATACCGAGTGAAAATGGTTGTAAATTGTAACGTTGATCGCCGAATACCGAATGAAAATGGTTGTAAATTGTAACGTTAACTGCCGAATACCGAATGAAAATGGTTGTAAATTGTAACGTTGACCCGCCGAATACCGAGTGAAAATGGTTGTAAATTGTAACGTTAACTGCCGAATACCGAATAAAAATGGTTGTAAATTGTAACGTTAACTGCCGAATACCGAATAAAAATGGTTGTAAATTGTAACGTTGATCGGCGAATACCGAATGAAATGGTTGTAAATTGTAACGTTAACTGCCGAATACCGAATGAAAAAAAAACACGTAGATTTGAAACATTTTCTCTAGATTTGGTCCCTAGGGGTTAGAGAGAAAGAAAGAAAGATTTGGTTTAGGTAAGATAGAATCGTTGCTTAGCTTGACATAATGTCAACGGGTGCCAAGTCTAAAGTCTGAGAAATTTACGTGTTACCACACCAGACACAGTGCGGGGATACCATGGCGGCTATATATCTCTATAGAGGAAGGGAGAGAATTATCTCCCTCTCTCCGGGTTTAACGTCTCCTAGGTTCCCCTGTGTTTGGTGCTATACCATGGCGCTGTCTCAACTAGTCATTTTATTTATACTGACACCGACCTAATCAGTCGTCCGCGCAGGTGGGATTGTTGCCTGTAACGAACGTCAATCCCAGAACATCAAGAAAAGAAACCTCCGCAAGGGTTAATGTACTTACAATGTATTACGTTCTAGAGACTCGCCCCTTAGGGCTAGAGAAAGAAAGAGAGGTTAGACATAGCGGCAGATGTTGGATTTGAAATGTTGTTTTGTTTGTTTTGTTTTAAGATTTTTTTTTAGTTTTTATGGTGTAATGGTTTTATTATCCTTGGCAAGGCGATGGGTGCCGAGTAGAAGGTGCGGGTTCGATCCCCGTCCGTGTCATTTTTTGTCTAAAAATGTGTCTTTGTCTACTTGTCTTATCTGTTGGTCTAAGCTAGACCTAGGTTTGTGGCTGTCCCTTTCTAACCTATTTTCACCTTATTCCCTCAGTCGCTCGCATCATTATTTGGTCCCTAGGTCTAGCTCCGTCTGTTAAAGCCTCTATAGTTGTTGGCCTGCTTCTCTGTATCATAATTCTATTATTTATTCTGGCTAACATGAATACTTCGGGATCCTATAGAGAAACTAGTTTGTTCACGTTCTGTAATAAAAACTTGGACAGGTCTTACTCAGCAAAGTACGATTTCTCAGTCAAGGCAAGCCGTGTGTAAAGCCCTCTGACAGGAGCTTTCATTTTTGTGAAAGCCGATGGCAGAGTGGTTAAGCACACTGGTCTTCGCCTTGGCAAGGCGATGGGTGCCGAGTAGAAGGTGCGGGTTCGATCCCCGTCCATGTCATTTGTCTAAAAATGTGTCTTTGTCTACTTGTCTTATCTGTTGGTCTAAGCTAGACCTAGGTTTGTGGCTGTCCCTTTCTAACCTATTTTCACCTTATTCCCTCAGTCGCTCGCATCATTATTTGGTCCCTAGGTCTAGCTCCGTCTGTTAAAGCCTCTATAGTTGTTGGCCTGCTTCTCTGTATCATAATTCTGTTATTTATTCTGGCTAACATGAATACTTCGGGATCCTATAGAGAAACTAGTCTGTTCATGTTCTGTAATAAAAACTTGGACAGGTCTAACTCAGCAAAGTACGATTTCTCAGTCAAGGCAAGCCGTGTGTAAAGCCCTCTGACAGGAGCTTTCATTTTTGTGAAAGCCGATGGCAGAGTGGTTAAGCACACTGGTCTTCGCCTTGGCAAGGCGATGGGTGCCGAGTAGAAGGTGCGGGTTCGATCCCCGTCCGTGTCATTTGTCTAAAAATGTGTCTTTGTCTACTTGTCTTATCTGTTGGTCTAAGCTAGACCTAGGTTTGTGGCTGTCCCTTTCTAACCTACTACTACTACTAATACCACCACCACTACTACTACTACTACTACTACTACTACTACTACTACTACTACTACTACTACTACTACTACTACTACTACTACTACTACTATACTGATTCTACGACTATATAATTAAATTCATCATTACAAAATATCTTAATTTCCAATAAATTCAGCAATCTGGCCGTGGAGGTACTGGAAGACCTTCTCTACGCTATAGGAGGATACTGTGGGGACAGGACTACTTCAGCAGTCGAATGCTATGACTTTGACACGAATACCTGGTAAGGCATGGGTCTGTTCTAACCAAATTAAGCCTTACATTTTTTATATGGCTTTAAATAGGAAAGGCGATTTTGTGGTCAATCCAATTTAAACTAAATAAAAAAATTTGCACAAAATTTTACATTGCGTTAAATCGAGACATGACAACACTCATGTTATTTAGGTGAAGTTTCATGGAAAGTTTATTCATTATTATTTGAAATTGAAACGATATAGAGAGAAAAGATGAGCGAAAAGCGAAAGTGGAAAGAGAGAGAGAGAGAGAGAGAGAGAGAGAGAGAGAGAGAGAGAAAGAAAGAGAGAGAGAGAGATGGGAGAGAGAAATAGACAGAAAGAGAGAGAGAGATGGAGAAAGAGAGAGTAGTAAGAATAGAGGAAATAAGCGAGAGAAATACTAAGAACGTAAACCAAACTGAACCTTGTGTCAACGTAACTTGTCATTCTGTTATGGTAATGTCTTAGTTTATCGAACATTGACAAAGGTTACGTCTTCATCTAGCCTTGCTCGTTCTTGTTTTTGTTTTGTGTTTTGTCATTTAAGTTTTTGATGGTGTTGCTGGTGATAATATTGCCATTAGTAATGTTCTTATTATGTTTTGTTTTGTGTTTGTTATTATCCTTTTTCTTGTTGTTTTGTTGTTATTGTTAATGTTGCTATTGTTGTTGTTGTTGTTATCATTATTATCATTATCTTACAATGTATTACGTTCTAGAGACTCGCCCCTTAGGGCTAGAGAAAGAAAGAGAGGTTAGACATAGCGGCAGATGTTGGATTTGAAATGTTGTTTTGTTTGTTTTGTTTTAAGATTTTTTTTTAGTTTTTATGGTGTAATGGTTTTATTATTTTTTTTTTGAAAGTTTTTTATTGTTTGTTGTTTTGTGTTGTTGTTGTTGTTGGTGGTGCAACTGTTGGTGTGATTGTTTTTGTTCGTGTAGGTGATAGTAGTATAGTGTTTTGTCTTTAGTATTATTTTTTTGTTTTTTATTTGGGGGGGGGGGTGAGGAATTGGGCCTAATGTGTTGTGGATTTTTT
Organism: Elysia chlorotica; assembly: GCA_003991915.1. Lineage (NCBI taxonomy): Eukaryota > Metazoa > Mollusca > Gastropoda > Plakobranchidae > Elysia > Elysia chlorotica. Next base: position 119,012 of record RQTK01000583.1, on the reverse strand, counting down.
TAGTATTACTGTGGTTGCTTTTTAGGTGTTCGTGTGGGTGTGTACTTTCTCATTATTTTACCAAACGAGCTAGGGACATTGTTTTGGTTAATTTCCTTGGCCTCAAGTCTTATTTTCAAAAAGACGAATTGGAGACACATTTCTCTCAGACCTTTAATGATGTTATTCTATCTAGCTAATCTATTTGTCATTATGATACTATTAAAACAAAGGAAGGATGAAGACCTTTTTTTCTGTTTTATTAAAAAACTCGTTAAAAAGTATGTTGTTATGCAACCTTTTAGACGGGATTTTTGACGTAAGTTGCTCGTAACTTGTTGGATTTGGATCGGGGGTGATTTATTATTATTTCTATTATTATTACTATTATTATTATTATTAATATTATTGATTTTGTTGTTGTCTTTGTCATCGCTTTTATAGTTGTTGATGTTGATGTCATTGTTGTTGTCGCTGTTGTTTCGTTGTTGTTGTTGTTGTTGTTGTTGTTGTTAATGTTGTTGTTGTTGTTGATAATGTTGCTGTTGTTGTTGTTGTTGATGATGTTGTTATCATTGTTGTTGTTTTTGTCATCGTTGTTAGTCGTTTCTGGTATTTTTTTATTTCGTTTTTTTAATTGTTGTTGTTATTATTGTTTTTGCAGTTATTGTTATGTTGCTATTATTGTTGCTGATGTTATTGTGGGTGTTGCTGTTGCTGCTGTTGTTGCTGTTGTTATCGCTGCCGTTGTTATTATAGTTGTTGTCGCTACTGCCATTACTGCTCTTACTTAACATTGTAGCATCCTAGCATTGTAGAATTGTAACCTTGTAACATTGTAGCATTGTAGCATTGTATCACGGGCTAGATATTATATTATCCTCCCACAGGTTTGAGTCTGGACAGCTCAGCCACAACCGAAGTGCCCTTGGCGCATGCGTGGTGAGCGGCTTGTCCAATACAGCGGACATCCTTCGCCGCAACGGCCCGGAGAGATGTGCCTTGGTACACCTCCAGGAATACTGACTGCAGAAGAGCTCCAATAGACGAAGGGAGAGAATTCTCTCCCTCTCTCCGGGTTTAACGTCTCCTAGGTTCCCCTATCTGGGGGATCCTATACGGCGAAACTGACTGCAGACTAGATGCTGGCGCTAATTCTATACGTCGGCCCAGTGCCTACTTCATTTTTCTGATCCTATTTTTTTAAAGAAGGAAATAGAGATTTGGTAGAGTTTTTAGCCGGTTGCAAAATTATTTTTATTTGGCTAGGATTAGGAAATGTGAGGTAGGGAGGGGGAGGGTTAAACATGGCGCATGTAAGAAAATTGAGAGTTGAAAATTGGTTTTGAGAGCTATAAATTTACAAACAATGAAACAAAAACATGGGATTGCTTCATTACCAACGTTTGTAGGTGTTCTTAGATAGATGAGTCTTTACGTGGACATTTAACGCAATATTCTGTAGAAAAAAAGAGAATGGGATGTGATAATTGTGATATATCTGAATTGTTCATAATAGAGGACGACAGTAATTTTATATCCTTTTACCATAACTTTCAACTGTTTATATATGCCTATTTATGGGTATGTGGTACTTTATATGTGCATATTTGTGTTCACCTATGTTTTGAATACTTTCAGTATAATTTTATCCATTTACATTGATTATATAAGTTGTATACACGTTTTTCGGTAACGTATTCGAAAATTTACATAATATATGGACAATAAAACATTCCAGATTATTTAAATAAAAAGGCCTTTGTTTGTCTTTGAAATGTTTACGTTCCTAGAAAAAAATATGTTTCTGGGTGTGAGTAATTGTCTTCCTTATTTCTTCATCAGCTGTACTTCTTGGATCTTTGAGAATGCTTTGTATGAACGAGGTAATTTTAGCAACCACCTTCTCAATGCATGGTGGTAAAAAGAATGACACTCTGCTTAAAAATCGAGTTTTCTGTATGTGGTTTGAAAATACATGTACTCTGTTTGTCCTCTCTCTCTCTCTCTCTCTCTCTCTCTCTCTCTCTCTCTCTCTCTCTCTCTCTCTCTCTCTCTCTCTCTCTCTCTCTTCTCTTTCTATCTATCTTTCTCTCTCTCCTCTTCTCTATCTATCTATCTACCTTTCTCTCTCTCTTTCTCTCTCTCTCGATCTCTATCGATCTACCTATCTATCTCTCCCTGTCTTTCTCCTTCTCTCTTTCTGTCTCTATCAAAGTAGTTTGCGAAATTGTGTGATCAACTATGGTTGGTTGGCTTGTTGTTGTTGTTGTTGTTGTTGTTGTTTTGGAGGGGGAAGTGGAAGGGTTGTTTCTTTATGTATGTATTTATTGTTGCACATTCCAAATATTCCATAGAGCACACAGCAGTCCCCACTGGAGATCTTGGAGACGGCGATTCCGGAAAGATTTTCGGAAAACCCCTTTTTATTTCTTTTATTTCTGCTCATGAATTTTCAATTCGAATTTCCGATGTGGACAACCCTTAGACTACACAATTTTAAACAACAGTAAAAGGGTTTTACCTGTTTGGCACACTTTGTTTGGGTTTTTTGTGTTTTTTATGATAATTTACACAACAATTTTAGCATCGAGTGGCGTAAGTAATTCCTCTATCCCCTGTTTTGAAATATTTATATATTCATTGTATTTAAATCACTTCACAGCTTAAGCTGTAAAGCAATGTACACTTCTCCTACCGATTTAAATTGCCAATAAAATACCCAGTATAGCAGTGTTTGCAATAATAAATAAAATACATGCAGTAAAGTACTAGAACACACAAAAACAACTTCGTAAAAGATTTAAGTCATCAATAACAAAGGCACTCCGGAGGTTAACCGATCAGTCCGTCTTCCGGGTTTATGCATAGCAATTTATTTCACTTTTTAGTTTATTTTCTGGCGCCCGGTTGAAATAAACATGAATGCAGATAAAGACAGATCAAGTCAAAAACCCAGGCGGAATGCGATGGGGTTGTTGAAGACTAGCTTGACACAGGCTGGGTGGGGGTGATGGAGGGGGAAGGGGGAGGGGGTGAGATTGCGGTGGTCCTGGGGTAGAACCTCGGCTTCCGACGCAAAAGGTTCGTGGTTCGAGCCCTTGCGATTTCGCTCCCTATGTGTCGTCTGTGGCAGCACATAACATTGTCAGACCTAAGTCTGGGGACCGGTACACAATATAGCCTAAATAGTGCTGATGCTGGACATAAAATCATCTCAACTCACTTCCAGACATGCTGATAAGAGTGAGAGAATGAGTGAATAATCAACATATTTTCCTGTTTTGTGCAATGGGTTAAATTTAAAGCGCAGTAATGTCCCTTGGGGTTTTTTTAGCATAAAAAGTAATGAATAAAAAGTAAAGTAATGGTTTAAAAGGCTTAGCAGTGAGAAAGAAATAAAATAATTATATGGCGACACTACCAGCTTCTTTTTTTATGTATTCTTGTCAAATTGTTGAAGATTTACATTTCGCAATACTGTAGGAGTGTTGTTGTTGTTTTTGCTTTCTACGCGCGATCTGATTTGTGGGGTTTGTTTTTATTGAGTTTCAAAAGAGATTGAATAATATCAAGACATGCCAAAATATTATTCAAAGGTTTCAAGCGGAGAAAAAGATGATGGTGCATATTACATTTCAACTGAATACCCCAGGGTAAGAGATAAAAATGACAAGAATGATAACGAGAGTAGCATAATGAAACAAATTCGGGGTATGGCGGATTAAGAATTTCGGAGAGAATAAGCTAAAAAGTGTAAGAGAAATAAGAGTAAAACAAAAAGAAGTGGTGCTGGAAGAGAGAGGAAGAGAGAGAGAGAGAGAGAGAGAGAGAGAGAGAGAGAGAGAGAGAGATAAAAAAGAAAGGGAGAAGCAAAGAGAGAGAGAGACAGAGAGAGAGAGAAAATGAGAGAGAGAGAGAGAGTGTTGCGGTAACAACGTATGACTAGAAATATGGAGAGAAACGTATAATAGTAAAGAATGCATTACATTATTCAAAAGAAATAATAAGCTAAAAATAGGAGAAGGTAACAATAATAAATAAAGCAGATTGCTGTTTTTTGGTAAAATAATTATGTTCCTTAATTAAACCTTCATTCACACATAAGCTATCCAATTTTAACTTTTTAAATTTTTTATTGATTTTCAACCCAATTTTTAATATTATTTTATTGATCACGGGTAAACAACGAGGGGTGAGTTGAAAGCATAAAAAAGAAGAAACATCATCACTTTTATGTTACTTTTACATTAAAACGATTTTTATAGAAATAAAAGAAAAAGAATGTTGCTGGTAACTAGGGGAAGTGAGGCAGTAATAACAAGTGAATTAGCTAAAAGAAAGAGAGACTTCGATTCAGGGGAAAAGGAGCTAAATTAAAAAGCGGCAGGGGAGGTAATAATGATGAAGAAAACAGATGGTAGAAGAAATTATAATGTTCGTTATAGTCATTTTGCCTTCTTCACACGTAAGCTATGCCAGTCTTGTACCTTATCATTGATTTCCGTCCCGATTCTTGTTCTAATAATGGTAAATAATGAGGACGAGCTAAACATAATAGCTGAATTCTTTTTTAAGTACTGTATCTATCAGTTCTTAAAGTAAACAATAGCTTTTTATAGAATGCTTTAAAAGTATTGACAAGAAATGTGCACAATGTCGAACATATCCTCACAATCACCACTTTAGATTTTGTGTGTGTGTGTGTGTGTGTTTGTGTTTTGTTTTCAACCGAATTCAGAGAAAATCTGAAATTACTTTTATTTTATTTTTTACAGAGTGAATAAACTTGCTCTCATTTTTTACTTCTATCAACATCGATGGGGACGCTTACAGCCTGGAAAAACGGCATTACATCTCGCGATGTTTTGGTAAGAAACAAGTCCAGCTGTCAACTCACCATACAATTCCAGTCTACAAAATAGACTCAAATGTGAATAGGGAAACGCCTAGAAATACGCAATTTGAGCAGGAAATTGTCAGCATTTTCTGAAACTCGGTGCCATCGTGCCAGCCAGCGCTAGCCGTTTCCTTCACAGGGTTGATTAGAAGTTTAGAACAGGGAACCATGCTATGCTGCCCATGGTAGCAAATTGTTTCCGCGGACAATCTCTTGCCCCCGCAGTTCGGTCTGGGAAAACTAACCGTGTTATTTTGTGAATTCAAAGGATGCCTAATATGCTGAGGCCCGATTACATCTTGTAACGATGCCAGCTGTTGGGATGTTATAACTTCCCCACACGGCCACACCCCCGGATAGCGAGATAGATGACTAGGTGTGGTAAGTACAACGTTGTGGTAAGCTTAAAACTTGTCGTAGGTCGTCTTATTTGTATATAAGACGAGTCATAATATTACCACGTTGTTGTACTTGAGACTCTAGTTCTGACTTTCCGGGCAACCCTTTTGTCAACATTTGTACAAACTCACAATCACAAAAATATGGATGAGTTGATTGGAGGTTTGACAACAGAGAAGAAATTTAGTCGTAGGATTTGCTGCAATCATAATAGGTAGCTGAAAGAAATTAGTTTGTTTTCCAACATCGCTTTACTCTGCATATTGTATCTTTTTTTGTGTGTGTGAAATATCTCAAGGAAATAAACTAGAGGTATTTGTTCACCTTTGTTGCAGATACAAGCGAAGAAAAATAACATAAAGTGAACGTTTGCTCAGCTTCATTTTATCTTCTCTATCTCTATCTATCTATCTCTCTCTCCCTCTATCTTCCTCTCTCTCTTTCTGTCATTCTCTCTCTTTATTCATCCATCCATCTATCTATCTATCTATCTATCTATCTATCTATCAATATATATCTCTATCTATCTATTTATCTATCTATCTATATCTATCTATCTATCTATCTATCTATCTATCTATCTATCATCTTCTATCTATCTCTCATTCTCTCTTAATCTCTCAATCTCTCTCAATCTCTCTCCCTCTCTCTCTACTTCTCTGTCTCAATCTTTGCCCGTCTTTTCTATAGGTATATATATAATATTATATTATTCTTTGAATGAGATATTTATCTCTTAGTTTTACTACTTCTAGGTTGTCAAGTAGTATTATATACCGCGAGGGGTCCTAAGACAAACGTCTGACAATTTTACGTGCTGAAACACACGAACTGTCACAAACGAGACAACGCAGGGATACGAGGACTTCATTTCAGTGAATAATAGTTAAACTGACACCTAACCAGTAGAAGACTAATTTCCACAAACAAATTCGCCGTTTCTGATTTTCGACCTGAAAACTTGCCTATTGGGTGACCAAAAGCTCTATCACTTGCTCTAGTTCACACCCTGAATTGTAACCATAGAAAGCATTATCTTACTTTATAAGGTAAAAAAGACGCTCAAACAAAGCGTGTGTTCTAACCACACGTCCCACCATTTCGCATCCAAGCCCAAAGTATTTTATTGTTTGTTTTCTATTGTATGTTGTATTCTAATACATTCCTCCTGTCATGCTGGGGTTCAAGTCCTTTCAACAATTATTTCTTTGTATCTATATATCTCCTTTTCTCTATCTCTTTCTTTTTAATATTTTTTCTCGCTCTCTTTTTCTCTCTGTTTCTCTCACTTCCTCTTTTCATTTATTATCTTTTCTTGTCTTCTTGTCTTCCTTTCATTCTTTCTCTCTCTCTCTCTCTCTCTCTCTCTCTCTCTCTCTCTCTCTCTCTCTCTCTCTCTCTCTCTCTCTCTCTCTCTCTCTCTCTCTCTCTCTCTCTCTCTCTCTCTCCATCACGGACGAACTGGCTTAAGTGGTAGAGCGTTAGTCTCCAAATCGCAAGGAACGGAATCCCACGATCGGCAAATTTATTTGTCTGTTTTCGTCCCTTGTAACTGGTTGGGTCGGTGCCAGTATAATGTGACTGTCCGAGTCAGGAGTCATGGTATCCTCGCCCTGTCTGCTGTGTGGCAGCACATAAAATTATCAGACTCAGTCTTGAGGCTTGTCCACAATATAGCCTATATAGTGCTGGCGTCGGGCGTTAAACCAGCTCAATTCAACTCTCTTTCTTATTCATTATCTCTATCTCTCTATCCATTCAGTTATACACGTGTATATCTATTTCTCTCGGTTTTAATATTATCATCTCTCTTTACCCTTCTTCTCTTGCTTTCTTCTACGTATGCTTTCTTTTATTTATATGATTGTGTTTATGACCCGACGTCTTTTTTTTTCCTCCCTCCCTCCCTTTTTCTTCTGACTCGGCATGCTACATTTTAAAAAAATCAAGTAAAATGCATACATTCGAAAAAAGAAAGAAAAGCAACAACGGCCACTTTCTTTAATATGGGCAGTCTAATCACTTCACCACTGTACCAATCGGTTTCAACTAACAAAGAGCTGCCAGTGAGATTTGTCTGATATAGGTACTTAATCACATTATGAATTACATTACAGACTTCGCGACCTACACGGCGATAACGGATTACATAATCACGTCCCTTGTGACATAGGATTATTTGATTACTCATTGGCTCTACTAGTCTAGGATAGAGCTATGACTGGGCACCAATGCAGATTCCCTTACAAATCGTCTTCGTTTTCACTATAAGGTTTATTATGGTAAGTCCTTTATTCTATTAAAGCCTGTAACGATGACCGCATAATAAAATCCCTTAAAGTTTGACTGTGCATCATGTGACATAATCTATCACAAAACTTGTAAAACTGCGCGCGCGTACTTTCGTGGTTTGCGCACGCGGGAGTTGGTATTTTTCCTCCGCTGTACACTGCGCGTCGCCATGTTGACAAAACGGGTGGGCGGGGCAGTCAAACAGATTGACCCCTGGGAAGGGAGGGGTTAGCATGGGCGGAAAAGAACCGCCAGCCAGAAGCGATCGTCTGCCTGCGCGCGCATCCACCGAACGAGAGATGAGGTGGAAAAAAGTCCAGTCTAGGATTCACCCACTCCATATATAAGTACGAACCATTTGATACAACTAACAAGGACCAGCCTTTTAGCCTTTTACCCAAAACGAGAAACTCGACTGTCTTTCAGAATTGTGGCAACTTCCTCAGACTATTTATTTATTTAGGAAAGTTATCATTTCTTGTACTTTGGTTTAACTAACAGTGGCTAGCACGACTATAGTTTGGCAGTAACACGTTGGACTCAACAAACTCAACTCAAACTCCAACGACCGTGAGAATGAACTACCACAACTCTTCATCTTTTTCCCATGCCACGTTTGGCTGTGTTGCCATTCCAGCACTGTTGCTTATGTTCGTGCTCAGAGTTTCTGCCGAATCAGTGGTCAGCGAAAGCATCCCATCACCAGACAGTGCCTCATCACCAGTGTCACCTTTACAGCTCTCCTCGACAAGCCGACAGAAACGAGCCCCTGGCTGGGGCAAAAGGAACGATGCGGAGCTTGTTGGCGACATGGATAGTTTAGAGTCTTCTGAATGGGAAAAAAGAGCGCCCGGATGGGGCAAAAGAGCGCCCGGATGGGGCAAAAGAGCACCCGGATGGGGCAAAAGAGCACCAGGTTGGGGTAAACGCTCTTTCGATGTAGATTCTCTTCTAGAAATGGAGGACGACAAGGAGAAAACGAACAGTGCGGAGCTTGTTGGCGACATGGACAGTTTAGAGTCTTCTGAATGGGAAAAAAGAGCGCCCGGATGGGGCAAAAGAGCTCCCGGATGGGGCAAAAGAGCACCAGGTTGGGGTAAACGCTCTTTTGACGTAAATTTTCCCCTAGAAATGGAAGACGACAATGAGAAAAGAGCACCCGGATGGGGCAAAAGAGCGCCCGGATGGGGCAAAAGAGCGCCCGGGTGGGGCAAAAGAGCGCCAGGATGGGGCAAACGGAGCGATCTTGAGCTTGATCTCGACTCGGATGAATTCAAAGTCAACGACAAAAGAGCACCAGGCTGGGGGAAAAGAGCACCAGGCTGGGGAAAAAGAGCGCCAGGCTGGGGTAAAAGAGCACCAGGCTGGGGTAAAAGAGCACCAGGCTGGGGAAAAAGAAGTACAATCAAACAATGCGACATACTTTATGACGAATTAAAAGACTACAGCCAAAATGATGATAAGGCCAGCGGAGTAGCTCAAAGGGTAAGAGTCTTCTTTAGTTATCTTAACGTAAAGTAAGTCCTATTTCGAAAGATTAGGGAAGTAGGAAAATAATAAATTACTTAGGTTAATTGTGTGATCCGTTAAATGTAGTTAAGTTGTTTCTTTTAGAAGTGTTTGTTATTTTTCTTTTATTCATGCCATATTTTCTTGCGAAGGGTCGTCTTATCTTTATAGTCTCGTATGTGTACTACTTTGTTTCAAGTGTGTTTTAAGAATAAAATGGTGCGCTCTTTTCATTCTGAATTATATATACCCAGCATAGTTCAAACAAACAAAAAGTGGCCAGGCTTTTTCGAAAAGTTCAGAAGCTGCAAAGGAAAAGGTTAAATAGGTTCACGTCTGTACAGCGTTGTTGTTCTTTTTTAAATCAATCCATACATATTATCGTCAATTCGCTTGTATAATGTCGTATCTGACTTCTAAAACACTTTACGTCTTCGGTGTTCAAATTAGGTATGACGTTTTGCAACTTAGGTATACGGATCGTCACAAAGATTAGTTTTATTCTATGAAACATTAAAACTATAAAATGTAATAATAATAATAAATAAAACAATATAATTATGCCATCCATTGAGGACGTTTCTATGCGCTTTACATTAAGCTGTTTAAAAAAACTAGAACAGAGCATACACATAGGCGTTTATATACAAACACACATTTATGCTGCAGCACTTAAAGCATTTATACAAATGCGTTTTAAGCATTTAATCTGTACAATTGAGACAGTGCAGCAGAATATTCGCCTAATTTAGCTTATCATGTATTCTTTCTAAACATGAGAACAAAACAGGGTTGTTTTTTTTTCAAATAGAAAACTGATCCCGCGAATTCATCCTTTTTTAACTTTTCTTGTTAGTCTGTACAGTGTATTATTAAAAGGCATCTTAAGGTAAGAAGGGTGGAATATCTTAAAGATAAAACTATGTTATTTTAGCATAGCATACCATTGTTTATTTGTTGGATTAGTAAATACTTCATAGTTAACTAAAATGCTCTGATTAGTTTTTAATTATCTGAAGAAAAACAATGTGTCCTACTTTCACATGAATTTTTTTTTTTTTAATTTCAAGGTATTGGAAAATATTTTCAAAAATGAAGATAATAAATGTCTAAAAATTAAGATATGCCATAGTCAGTGATTAGGGGTCGTAAGTACAACTTTGTGATCATCTTACGACTCGTCGTAAGATAATAGAATTAGAAGGCTTACGACGAGTCTTAGGCTAACACAACGTTATACTTACGATCTTATATGCGAAAAATCGTATCACTGTTCTCTATTACTCTCTACCTCGCTTTCTCTCTCTCTTGCTCCCTCTCTCCCCTCTCTCTCTTTCCTCTCTCTCTCTTTATCTCTCTCTCTCTCTCTCTCTCTCTCTCTCTCTCTCTCTCTCTCTCTCTCTCTCTCTCTCTCTCTCTCTCTCTCTCTCTCTCTCTCTCTCTCTCTCTCTCTCTCTCTCTCTCTCTCTCTCTCTCTCTTAGAAGAAGTGTCTTAGATCTCCATGCATTATCAATCAATGCAAGGGTCAAAACGAGACCGCAAAATTATGATATTGCTCTTATTCGCTTGTTGTCTATGTTTGTAGTCATTCTGACAATTAATTTCCTTTTAAAGTTGAGGCTTAGAAATGTATAAAAATGTAGTTAGTAAAATGATTGCACTTGAGGTTCGATGTATAGGACCCAATGGCAACTGCTTTAATTTCCGAAAATTATTGTAAAGAGTTATTTGTTAAAAGTTTATATGAGTGAAAAAATGGCAGTATTTATGGAAACGATTCTTTATGCGATAAGTTTTCAGTTTACCCTTTTGTTGCAAAAAGTGCGTTGATAATATACACAGTTTGGGTATGTTATACAAATTTCAGTTCTGAATTTTTTTTTCTTTACCGCTGTAAATATCAAAATATTACAAAGACGTAGGCAGGCAAGTCATGAAAAGTTTTTTTAACAATTTATTATTATTAGTCATAAGAAAATTCGTCTTTCCCAACCCTAACCGTCAAACCACAAGCGCAGTTCAGTATTTTTATTCCCAACGGCATGTGAGATTTGTGAAACAAGAGGACAAATTGGACACATTTGGAGTCGAGATCTTCAAGCTCTGTTCCATGTCCCTCCATAGTCCAACAAGCCTGGTCTTAAGCCTACACATGACGGACGCAAATCTCTTTCTGCTAATTTCTGTGGCTACCATCGATTTTTTTAACTTCATTAAATCCATGAAGAAGCATGTTGGTTGACTTGAGCTTTTCGTGTACAGGGATTATAGTTATCGGGCGATACTGCATATTGGTACCGTATCTGTTCAAAAGAAATGAGAAAACCATGCTAGTCTAGAAGAGAGAAAAGATAATATTGTATCGGTTCTGTTTTGTTTTACTATTGAAAATGACAATTACCTATCACTTTGACCATTTTGTAAAACAGGAGTTGTCCATTTTTATCAGTCTTGCCTAGCTGATACGTCTTATTCGATTTCAACACAGTAATGTCCATCTAAAAAGAACAACAGACCGTGTTAGAAAAATCGAACACGCACTAATATTACTAAACGCTATTTAAAAAATGTATGGTTCGTTCCTATAACCACCATGTAATAATTATTATGGTTGGTTCCTATGACCAGCCAAATCCTTTCAGCGTCGATTATACGAAAAAGGGCAACCGGAAATTCTAATGAGGATAACTTTTCATTCACGTCAACGGTATATTGACGTCATTTTTTTTATAATTAAGCTTAAATAAAACCAAATCTTGATAGAAAAGCCATCACTCGACACCTTAAACAATCCTGTTTGGCCACAAAATAAATTACAATAAAAGCCAAGCATGGGTTATAATACCTTCACCTCATTTGTAAAGTTTCAAATCTCATTTCAAGAATACTATAGATTTAGAGTATTTTAGAAACGAGATAGGGTATTTTACAATTAAGGGGACGATATTATAACGTTAACTGAAATAAATATTTCCCGAAGTTTTCCTCATAGAAATGTACACAAAAAAACTAGGTCCAATAAACCAATCAAACAATAAGTGCATTTGAAAACAAGGATTTTCCCTATTAATGCAAGATTATTACTCTGAAAATGATAATCAGTTATGCTGACAATTTTTTACAACCACCTAATTATCTTACCTATGCTATTAACGTTTGTGTAAAAAAGAACTTAGTATGAATTCAAAATATTTTTGTTAAATATAATACATCCCACTATTAACTTCACAATACTGTTGTCTTGGAGAATCTGTGAGAAAATGTATAGAGTTAAGCAACTTCTTTTTCGAATTGCTTTGTTCCCCATTTTCTATACAGACTTTGAGACGCACAAACAACTCAATATTCCTATGTTCGAGAGATTAGTCATCAAGTAATTGAGAAAGACTGTTACGATAAATAATACGATTGGGTATTGTTTTTGGTTCCTTGTTTTAATGCGCTGAAAAATGTCGAAGTATTAAGCTTACCAGAGACTATAGATTTAGTGAGACGTTCTACAAAAAAGGCTGACAATACTTTTGATACGGGGAGCTAGCGTGACTCGTGATAAATCTATTGATTGATTGATTGATTGAATGCGGAAGTTTCGCAGAAGCACAACACGATATAAAAAAAGTCATCCTAAAAATGTACTCGCTCTTAACAAAACAACATTTCCCTTTCTACTAAAACAAGCTTAAAACGCGTCCACATTTGATATTTTTTCCCTAATACATACTAAAAAGTTCAACGCGTATGAGAAAAATGCCTACCCTATTCCTGTTCCATCAAATTACAATACTCAAGTTTCTGAAACTGCCGATATTTCACTAATTGAGCACATTTTTTTTTTTCGGAAAGAAAATGGATGATCTTTGTGCACTTCCGAAGGGCTGTTTGTGCTTCTGCGAAAATCCATGCTCTGGGTTTTTAATAATGTTTAAAGAAGGAATCAGCCGCTCTAATCATCTTTCAACAAATTACGCAAAATCTGGGCCGTGAAATCTCTCGCTATTTTACACTCTCTGGTATAACTAAGCGGTTACTTATGAAATGAGGAACCTAGAGCTCGACTTCAAACCCACTAAAATATAACGGTAAAGGTAAACTTTTTTCATCCAGTTTTTAAACTTGTTTTGGGCACTGCCAACAAGATGGATTCTACATTGTTATAAACCACCCTGAATGCTCGCCTACATGCTTTGATGCTCATTAGATATTTTATATTATAAAAAAAAAAGTTTGTAGATTAGATTGCCAGTCAAACATTCACACACACACGCACACACACAACCAAATATTTTTGAACCGTATCATCAAAAAGGCAAAGCATATTGTCAAGCAACTATTAATCTAACCAATTGCAAGTTACATAGTGAAAAAAGTTACAAAGTTTTTGAGATACATGTAAGCGACTTGCGGTATTTCTCTCTCTCTCTCTCTCTCTCTCTCTCTCTCTCTCTCTCTCTCTCTCTCTCTCT
>RQTK01000583.1:86442-105412 GCA_003991915.1 Elysia chlorotica | reverse complement strand
CTCTCTCTCTCTCTCTCTCTCTCTCTCTCTCTCTCTCTCTCTCTCTCTCTCTCTCTCTCTCTCTCTCTCTCTCTCTCTCTATCCCTCTATCTATCTGTCTGTCTATCTATCTATCTATCTATCTATCTATCTATCTATTTATCTATCTATCTATCTGTCTATTTATCTATCTATCTGCCTCTCTCTGTATATATTATACTTTTTTTCTCTGTTTCTTTGCTCATTTTCTTTAACTTTTATATTTCCGATTGCTTCCCCCCCCCCTTTCCTTGTCTTCTTTTCTATTACATTCTCTTTTACTTTTTAGAATACATAATAAGTATTTAAAGTAAATAGTGATATCCATGAGGCGAATAATACTTTATCAATCTGTCTATAACAAACAGCTCTATCTGTCTTAATAAAATTCTATAGTTTTACTAACCAGCAATACATAATAGGTGTTTTTTTTATTCAGAGGTTATAAGTTTTGTGGTTAATTGACGATAGTATTGTTTACATAACCTTTGTTTTGTTTTATTTTGTGTTTTGTTTTGTTGTTGTTGTTGTTTTGTTTTGTTTTTTTTCTGTGTTTTTTGTTGCTGTTTTTTGTTTTTTTTTTGCAGCTGTGAATGTTGGTTGTTTTTTATTCAATTACTCAAGTTTCAAGCTAAAAATCTTTAACTTTCAGAGGGCGACAAGCTGAAAAACGTTTGTCCTTATAACATATTCTTGTCGTGTAAGATTGACAAAAAATTCAATTTCTTGAAAATTGCAATGGATTTCTTCGGCTCTTCGATAAACATTCAATCTTTCGAGGGAAAAAATTAAGTACATGATAACATGGCATATTTTTATGTTCTCGTTTTTTCGAAACTTATTTTTATCTCTATTATTTTATTTCTCTCTCTCTTTCTCTCTATTCCTCCCTCTCTCTCTCTCTCTCTCTCTCTCTCCCTCTCTCTCTCCCTTTTTCTGTATTTATATATAATTTTATTATCTATCCATCTTTCTAACTATATTTCTCTTCCTCTCTACAAGATCTCTCTCTCTCGCACTCTCTCTCTCTCTCTCTCTCTCTCTCTCTCTCTATCTCTCTTTCGCTTTCTTTCTTTCAGCCTATCTCTTTATCTTTCATTCTCTTTAGTTTTGTTTCTTTTTTAACACTCTCAATAATTTCTCTTAGTACATAATTTTCTTGGGGTCCGTCCACAAAATAGCCTGTATAGTGCTGATTTGGACGCGAAACCAATTCAACTAAAACTACAACTTCCTCCCAGATTACCCCTTTTAACCAACTCCCAGCTCGTCTTCCCCTCCTTCTCCTCGTACTTTTTTTTCTAACCAGCCCCACCAACTACCACACTCTCACCCTTTAGATATATTATCCACATACCCCCCCCCACCTCTTCCCTATTCCTCATAACTTTTTTTTGTAACCACCCTTTTAATATTTAACCCAACTCACCCCCACCTCCCATACATCCATCCTTTAGATATATTATCCACATGCATCCCCCTCTTCCCTACTCCTCCTACTTTCTTTCCTAATCACCCCTTTTAATATTTAACCCAACCCACCTTCACCCCCCATCGGATATCCTATCCACATACACCCCCCCCCCAAAATGGTCTTCCCTAATCCTCCTACTTTCTTTCCTAACCACTCCTTTTAATATTCAACCCGACCCACCCCCACCTCCACCTCCCATCGGATATCCTATACTTTTTTTCCTAACCACTCCTTTTCACATTTAACCCAAGCCACCCCCCCCTCTTCCCTACTCCTCCTATTCCGATACTTTTTTTCCTAACCACTCCTTTTCATATTTAACCCAAGCCACCCCCCCCTCCACATATATCCCTTATTCTCCTTCTAACCCCTCCTTCTAATATTCAACCCACCCCCACCCCACCTCCCATCCACCCTTTGGACATCTTATCCACACCCAGTTGCAACAGATTTATCTTGACTACTGCGGTAACGACGGAAAGACTAATGAGGCAGCCAGGAACTGAGCGCTGACCACAAGTGTCCAACGCTGCCTAAGTCTCGCTGCTTAAGGTAAGGGTAAGGAGATACAGTAGCTCGGTAGCTATCCGAGTCCGTCTGGACGTCCTCCCTCTCAAGTTGGGTTACTTCCTAACTGGAGGGAGAGGTCTGGTTTTAATAGCCGCAGCCGGGCCCGGATGGGTCTAACTAATTTTGAAAAAAAAAAAAAAAAAGTTCCAATTTCAGTTTTATTAGCTGGACTTTAACAACAAAAATGAAGTAAAATGCATACATACCCACACACTCACACACTCTATAATATTGAGGGGAGAATGTGCCAGAGTTGATCAGTGGGAGGACAAAAAAGAGGAGATTGTGTGTGCGTGTGTGGGAGGAGAGGGGAGGGGGATAGAGGATTATACAAAGACAACTGAGGAAAGGGGATACCACGTTCTTATTAGGATTCTCATCTCTCTATCTCTCTCTATCTCTCTCTATCTCTCTCGTTCTCTATCTTTCTAATTTTTTTGTCTATTTTCCTATCTACTCTCTCTCCCCCCCCTCTCTCTCTCTCTCTCTCTCTCTCTCTCTCTCTCTCTCTCTCTCTCTCTCTCTCCCTCCCTCTCTCTCTCTCTATCTATCTATCTATCTCTGTGTCCCTCTATATCTCTCCCTTTCCCTCTCTCTCACTCTTCCTCTCTCTCTCTCTCTCTCTCTCTCTATCTCTCTCCCTCTCTCTCTCTCTCTCTCTTCTCTCTCTCTCTCTCTCTCTCTCTCTCACTCTTCCTCTCTCTCTCTCTCTCTCTCTCTCTATCTCTCTCTCCTAGTATAATGTCTCCTACAGTTTAAAACAGTTCCTGTAAAGTAAAGTTCCCCAGATCAGGACAATCGAGACTTGTCAAAGTTGACTTACCGCTCGCTGCCAAACAGGTAGGGAAAAGCGGGAAGAACGGGGCTCCAACTTGGACCTTCTGTGCCAAAAACCGATGTTCTAACTCCAGCACTATCGAATTCTGCCTACTAGAAAACTCCCACCGATATGTACATTTTGATACTAATAAATAACACATTTTTAAAGGGCCGTGTTATTAAGAACTAATAATTGCCCTGATGAATATTTAACCTTTTGTGTGTGTATGTGTGTCTGTCTGTGTGTGTGTGTGCATAAAATGATTTATGATATTGAGATATTCAATAAAACCATGATGCACTGGAGTTCAGCACTGGAGTTCAGCTATTAGTAATACCTTGAAAGCTAAAAAGTTTAAAAAAGCAAATCTCTCTTTCTCTCTCTCTCTCTCTCTCTCTCTCTCTCTCTCTCTCTCTCCATCTTTCTGTCATTATAGATTCCTTGCTAGGGTATGATATGTTCGTTCGTTAAATCCATAGATAAGGCATTTCTATTCTTTCTTTTTCCTGAACATTAGGCTCTTAACGTGAGTAGCGGAACTAATTTAATTTGGTTGTAGTAATAAAATATACTAGCTGTAGCAATCGATGTCG
This sequence comes from Elysia chlorotica, assembly GCA_003991915.1. Taxonomy (NCBI): domain Eukaryota; kingdom Metazoa; phylum Mollusca; class Gastropoda; family Plakobranchidae; genus Elysia; species Elysia chlorotica. The sequence goes on along the minus strand of RQTK01000583.1, from coordinate 101,937 downwards.
AAAAGTCTAAATCAATAGAATGTGGTGACTTTCGCACACTAAGCATAACGCCGCATGTAACTAAACTCCTCTTGAAAGTGATTTTGGAAAGAATCAAACGAACTATAGAAACCGAAGTTGATGACTCTCAGTTTGACTTTAGGCCAGAAACAGGTACGCGGGAAGCCATATTCTGTTTAAACACAGCTACTCAGAAATATTTTGATAGAGTTCACCATGCGGAAATTATTAATTGTCTAGAAAAAGTTGGCATAGACGGATAGACTAATAGCAAATCTTTACTGGCACCAGAAGGCAGCTATTAGAATCCAAGGAGAACTGTCAGATTACACTCCCATCAAAAGAGGAGTCAGATAAGGCTGCGTCCTATCACCCTACCTGTTTAATATTTATACAGAATTCATATTTAGAAAAACGGACAACATGCCAGGCATTAAGATTGGTGGTAGGAACATAAATAATCTGAGGTATGCTGACGACACTGTGCTACTTACAGAAAGCATCAAGGACCTGCAGTCATTAGCAAACGCTGTAAAAACAAATAGTGACCAAGTTGGATTAGACATGAATCTACAGAAGACAAAAGTCATGGTTATGTCCAAAAAACAAGATAAAAGTGCCATCGTAAAAATAAACAACCAAACCCTAGAGGAGGTGTCTTCATACAAATACCTTGGACAACGCATTAATTCAGATGCTAAAAATAAAGAAGAAATATATACTAGAATAGCCATTGCAAAAACAAGGTTTGGCCAACTGAGGCAAATATTAACATCACAACAAACCCAATTATCCACTAGACTTAGAGTACTGAAATGCTATGTGCACTCTGCTCTGTTATACGGGTCCGAGACATGGACTCTTTCTAAAGAAATCGAAAAGAAAATCAACTCCTTTGAGATGTGGACCTTTCGCCGTCTAGGAAAAATTAGCTGGACAGAAAAGAAAACCAACAAAGACGTGTGTACCACTCTGGGCATCCAGCCGTCTTTATTAAAGACAATAAAAACAAGAAAACTGAAGTATTTTGGACATGTGAGGCGGCACCAGACAATACAGAAGGTAATACTGGAGGGAATGGTGGATGGCAAACGAGCAAGAGGCAGGCCAGCAAGAGCATGGATAGATGACATTAAGGAATGGACCTGTCTTTCAGCAAAAGAATGCAGCGAAAACGCAAGAGACAGGAGTGCATGGAGGACCATTTCAAGTCAACCTCACCCGAGATGACACCGGAAGCAAGCAAGCAAGCAAGCAATCGATGATATTTTTATAGTAGATCGGGGGTCCAAGTCATCTTCCTTTTAGTACTTCTACTCTTTGAGTATTCTACACTTTGAGATATCGGCGTGATCAGTTGAGTTGAGTTGGTTTAACGTCCAACGTCAGCACTATATAGGGTATTGTGGACGGACCCCAATACTGACGTCTGACAATTTCATGTGCTGTCACCACGAGACTGTGCGGGGATACCTGGACACTTGTCTTAGTCATTCACAGTATACTGACAACGACGAACCAACCAGATACTTGGGATGAAATTAGACAAAATACATGTTTAACCGATTGTAGGACTCGAACCGCGGACACCCCTATCTGAAGACCAAAGCTCTACAGATTAAGCCAGTTCGATCTTCGAGTTTCGACAAGCTAAAAGATACGCGAAAGGGAGTAAGATTTCACCAAAAGTTATTCCACTTTGATGGAACATTGAAGCTCGAAGACATGAGTTTTGTTCAACAAGCAATAACGTCATAGCGTCATTTCTCAGTAAATCCGTTTCCCTTTGCGTGCTTCTTGTACTCAAATAAGACCCGCTATGTGGTCTAGATCTGGTTGCTGGCGTTGGACTGGAGGAAACCAACCAAACCAAACCTGTCAGACATAAATAAAAGTGATTCCGAGGTGTAGCAAATGGATTGGGGTCCATCTTTGTTCTTTACGTCATTTGCATTGACCTTCTAAGGTGTAGCAAATGGATTGGAGTCCATCTTTGTTTTTTACGTCATTTGGGTTGACCTTCTAAGAGGAAGTACTTGCTGTGGGTGGGGCAATTGAGCGCATTGTCGACATTGTGTATTCGTTTTTGAACGGAGGCGAAAGGACCCATTTGTAAAAGTCTATTTTTGGTTTTTGGGCAAGTGGTTAGCGTTGGTGGGAGAAGTAGGGGAGAGAGAGAGAGAGAGAGAGAGAGAGAGAGAGAGAGAGAGAGAGAGAGAGAGAGAGAGAGAGAGAGAGGCAAAATACCTCAAGAACTGTCCTCTATGGGTGTGTTAGAGAATGTTCTAAATAAAATTTAAAATAGCCTGAGCTCAGACATGTATCACTGAAACGGGACACCCCTCTCAGTTTAGACTGATTTCACTGGTCTCGGTGTAAACTGAGATGGTACACAGACCGGTAATATTATTCTGTGGATTATTGTTTGATATGACTTGTGGCTTTATCTCGGTGTGTATGTGTGTGGGTTTTTCTTTCGTCTGTGGTTTGATACGTGTTTAGATTGTTCTTGAGTATGTGGCTGAATGTGTATGCATATCAATTTCACTTGAGTCCTAACCGAATCTCTGTGTGTGTGTGTGTGTGTGTGTGTGTGTGTGGTGGAGACTTTCTTTAGTCTGTGGCTAGATGTGGGTGTATATGGGGTTGGTTTTTTTTTGTTTTTTTGTTGTTTTTTTTTGGGGGGGGGTCTCTTTAGTCTGTGGCGGCGATTAATGCGTGGATACCTAATTAGTCTGATGATGAAAGTGTGTGGGTTCCTCTTTTGTCTGTGGCTATATGTTTGTGTTTGTGTGTGTGTGGTGGGTGAGTATCTTCAGTCTGTGATTGGATGCGTATTAGTGTGTGAACCTCTCTTTAGTGTGTATTTGGATGAGTGTGCGTTAGTGTGTGAACCTCCCTTTGGATGATTATGTGTTAAAGTGTTGAACATCACTTTAGTATGTATTTGGATGAGTGTGTGTTAGTGTATGAACCTCTCTTAAGCATGTTTTGGATGTGTGTGTATGTATGTGCGTAGATCTGTGGATTGCTTTTTCGGCTATGGATGGTTATAAGTGTGTGTGTGTCTGTGTCTGTGGGCGTGTGAGTATGCATTTGGATGTATGAGTACATGGATGTATGAATCCCTTTACAGTATGTGTGTGGGTGTGCGAGTGTATGTATGTTTGGATCCCTCTACAGTGTGTGTGTGGGTGTACGAGTGTATGTGTAAGTGAATGCCACTTTAGTATATATTTGGGTGTATCAGTGCATGGATGTGTGAATCCCTCTATAGTCTATGGGTGGATTTTATGTGTGTCTGTACGCGTGTGGATCCTTACCCCCCCCCCCCCCCAAACAAGTCTGCGACTCTGTGGGCGAAAGTGGATGAGTATAACATGCGTCATTGTTTGTGAGAGATCGGGTGCTTAATCCTTGACGTTGGATGCGACAATGAGGCAAAGGAATTAAACCAATAAAGGAAAATATTACGCTGGACGTTGGTGAACGCTGCCCGTAAAGGAAAATATTACGCTGGGCGTTGGTGAACGCTGCCCGTCTATAAATGTGTTTCCGGGAGAACTTCCTCCCAACCTCATCGGGTTACCTGGAGGCGTGAAATAAAGGCCTCGTGCTGCCATTGTGTGGACGTGCTCAAAGATTAGGCCTGATGCTTAGAATAATCGGACTATCGATTTCGGTACATATTTTAAAGGACTTTGGTTTTAAGCCTGCTAAATTCTGAGTAGCAAGGCGATTCGGTTCAGACACATCTACGAAGATGGACCCCAATCCATTTGCTACCCATCGACATCCTTATAGCTTTTTGTCTGATACAAATCCCACAAAACGCATGTATTGTATGATCATTTAAAAGCAGTAAACCTACTTCTAACCCGTGAGAAAAAATACAAAAAAAATTGTTCTATTTAAAAAGAAACCGGGTAGTGCTGGGGTTGAAGGATCGCCTTTAGAAGCTAGAGATCCGGATTCGAAGCTCGCTACTGGTTGGGTTGATGGCAGTATAACGTTATTTGCCAAGTACTACCGGATAACCCACATTTCCGTCCTTGTATAGGAGCTTTCTTAAACGTTAACAAGTAGAGACTGTCGCTTTCTTTAATCAAAGAAGCTAACAACAAAAACACACAAAAACATGTAAAATAAAACTATAATTTTAAAGTCAGTTGCTATTTTATAAAGAACAAGATATTTTTTGTGTTTTTTTTAATGTCGCTGAAGTCCTGTTTAGCGTAGCATGGAGTTACCTCTTGTCCAAATTTTATGAAGTTCTAGACATTAAAATAATTAACATTATATATATTATAGATCTATCTATCTCTCTTGCTTTGTCTCTCTCTCTCTTTCTATCTCCCTATTTCTTTTTCTTTCTATTTATCACTCAATCTCTTCCTTTATCTTTTTCTCTCACTATTTATCTGTCTGTCTGTCTGTCTGTCTGTCCGCTGTCTGTCTGTCTGTCTGTCTGTCTGTCTGTCTGTCTGTCTGACTCTCTGTCTGTCTCTCTGTCTCTCTCTCTCTCTCTCTCTCTCTCTCTCTCTCTCTCTCTCTCTCTCTCTCTGTTTTTCACTTTTTTTTAACGGTTTTGTGTCCATTTATAAAGTTATATCTGTTGAACGCGCTTTATAATTGATATTTTTCGTCTTTTTTATCTCACAGCTTTTTTTTCTTCCAACCTGATATCTTTGAATCCTTCTTTCCTTCTCTGACTCTGCATCTTCGTATCTCTTCACTGGTTTTCTCGGGTACTGTATTTGGTCTTCAAACACCCATCCATGCTTAACTCTTTAGCACAGCGCACATTGCCTTTAATCAATTTCAAACTGAGCACCCTCTGATCTTTATTTTTTCTGGGACGAATTACCGCGCATGTGAAAGCAATGGCCTCATATTTAAAACATAGGCATTGTATTGCCTTCCTTAACCAGTACCATTCCTCAAGATACAAATATCTTTTTTATGGTGGAAGTGTGTGTGTGTTGTTTGGGGGGGGGGGGGGAGGCGTTAATCGTAAAATTATTTTTTTACATTTTTGTAAACACTTCGTATAATAAGCGTAGCATATTTAATGATTAACACGAGCCCTTTTTTGAAAATGTTCTTGATTTAATTAACGTAATATTAATTTTTTTACCTTTTAAAGATTCTAAGATAATCTTTGATATAATACTTACCCAAAATCTTTGTTTCTGATTCATGATAAATATACGTTCGGTATTTCAATAATAGATTTTTATGATATCAAGTGTTGCGTTGGTCTAATTTAGCTTAAATTATAACTCAAATTATTCAGCTCAGTTTCAATTTTTTTCTTTATCTCTAACTCGCGGAAACATTATTTTTCTTAATGAAATTTGACACCGCTAATTCATATGGAGATTGCGAAAAGGTCGACCACCTAAGCGTTCATAGTAAAAATCGACTTGTTTAAAGCTAAACAGTATATTCTAGATCACTTTGTAGATTATTGTAATATAAAGTTTCAAGTTGGCCTATCTCTATTTCAGACGTTTATTATGTTTGACAGATCCCCACACATATATAAAGAGAAAATCGAAATAGCGTCGACCAACCAAAAAATCATAGTGACACTAATTTTTTAAGCTTTTGATAAAGTCAAACTGGCAAGTAAAATTAACAACCTGGATTTAAAAATAATGTGTAAGTCAGATGAACGGCAAGAGGGGAAAATAGCCAAACTCGATGCGATGTGCCAGTTAAATTCCCGCTTAACCTTAAGCTTTTAAAATTAATCAACAAATCAATAACGTTTTCGTGTTATTGATGTTGTTATTGTTGTTGTTGTTCATGACGTTGTTGTTGTTGTTGTTGTTGTTGTTGTTGTTGTTTGTTGTTGTTGTTTTTGTTGTTCTTGTTGATGTTTTTGCTGTTGCTCTTGTAATTTTTCTTTTAATAGAATATGCGCATTTTTGTTCACCAAATTCTTCCTTTGACGGAAACGCTAGCTTTGGCAAGCGAAGCTGGATCTCGATCTTTCAGTTTTTATCTCTGTAAAGATGCAAATGAAATCAACGGGACAAGCCTCTAATTTACGTTCGATGACTGGACTTGAATTATCAATTCACAGGTTACAGATGCATGATTCTAACCAACGCTGGATGCCAACGAAATTGTTTGCATTTCTTGTTTGATTTTCTTCAAATTTTTATGGAGGTATCAAAACTAAACTGGTTTTTATTTTTGTCTTTGAAATGCAGGTTACCCTTAGGATAGATAATTTGTACACACACACACAAAAAAACAATTTTGGGAGCATAGATGTCCATAGCTAGAATAAGCTATCTTAATGTCTTATTCCGTCTGTTTGCGTCTGAAAATGTGTTTTCGAAATTTGTTTGCATGTTGTAATGTATGGTTTCTCATTATTTCTATTGTTAAAACATGACTGAGAACCATGCAGTGAAATCTTGTTTTTTTATGTAAAACTCTGAAAAAAAAACATCTTTAATTTGCTGTCTAGAAACACATCCAATTGCTTCTCATACAGTCTATCATAAAAAGATGGGGTTCAGGTTTAGGTATTTTTCTCTTTTGATATTTGGACCTCTTAGATTATGCTTTCAAATAGTTCTACCATAATAAGCTGCTGCGTTTAGGCTAAATGGATTACGATATCAGGCCTTTGTCCAGTTTCTTTGTTTATACTGGGGTAACTGTCCATTTATGGAAGATCTGCTAAAACTTCCCAGTCTTCACACCCGTCTAGTAAGCCTAGTCTTTGGTTTGTTGTTTTGATCGACTCTCCGCTCCATGACTTAGCGCCCCTCCCTCTGTTTGTAATATCCCGTTACGTGTTTCAGAGAAGGTGGTCTCTCCTTTAGCCGTGTGTATAATTGTGGCCAGTTCCTGAAGGACTCTATTATGCCTCTATGTATAAATTCCCTTTGAGAGGCTGATTTTGCAAGAGCTTAAACATGCTGTGTGGTCTCGTCTGCTTTGGCATAGCATGCATCTCTTTAGATGAAGCGCATCTCTTCAGTTCTGGCTGCGTTCACCAAGAGTCAATAACCCATTAGGATAACTAAAATGACTACCATTTGCCGTAGTGGTTATACCCACATCCTACTCCCTTTGATAGAAGTTTTTGTTGTTTTGTTGTGTTGTGGTGTTTTTTTTCCTTTATATCTTTTCCGATGAAAAAGTCTCGAGTTGATCTAAGTGATGGAGTTGTCTGGTTCTTGCGCTATAAACTTTTGTATAAAGACTCGACATATCCCTCTTTACAATTAAAGATAATGTGCCGTGGAAAAGCTAAATGCTTCTGGAAATCCACACTGTGGACCTTCCCTGGAGACAATTCCATAAGTCGCTTTTAGTTCTATCAGCAAAAACCTTCAAATCCTACTGGGCGCTCGTCAAAAAACAGAAAGCGCATCTCTCTAGGTCTAGCTGTCATTAATAACAGTCAATAATCCATAGGATGAGTAAAATGACTACCAGTTGCCATAGTAATGGCACCCGCATGTGTCCTGGTCCCTCAAAGAGAAGTTCCTTTGGTTGTTTGTTTGTGTGTGTTGTTGTTGTTGTTGTTGTTGTTTGTTTGTTTTTCTCTATCTTATATCTTGGTCGATGAATGATCTTGTTAAGCAAAGAGTTGAGCAAACTATTGTCTTAAGATATTTGATATAACCTCTTTACAATTAAAAATGTAATGCCCCCTGCAAAAGTCAAATGCATCTCGATATCTACATTAAAGACTAAATCTCGATTCTACAACCGCCCCGCGAGACAAACCCTAAATCCTCTCCTAGTCCTATCAGAAAAAACCTCCAAAGCCTACTAGGCGCTCGTCAAGGAAACAGGAAGCGCATCTCTTTAGCTCTGGCTGCCGTCAATAACAGTCAATAGAGTCCTTGTGATAATAGGGCCCCACAAAGAAAACGAAGAGGATACGCAAAGGGAATCTTTACGGGCGACCAATCAAAGCTCTATCCTAGACTTACGGAGCCAATGAGCTGTCAGAAAACCCCATCACTAAGGGGATGGTTATGCCATCTGAAATAGTCATGCGGACCGCGAAGTCTGTAAAAACCTATAAAAACTGACTTAAATGACTATCATTTGCAAACTGACAGGACCCGCATGTTTCCTGCCTCTTCAGACTGATAGCCTAGGATGCAAAGCAAGCATAGCAAGCCCCGCTTAGTTTGATTAGCCGTGACATTTCCTTATCCCAGTGTAATAATACCTGGTACTAGGGGATGATTTCCCTCGAGGCTGCACCGTTGCGGATAGGACATTGCTCTAACAGTGGGTCAAATGGGCTGGATCTGTGAATCTGCAGGTCGGCTTTAAGACCGAAGGAAACGACCAGGTAATTCGTGGCGCAGAGCCCTGGGTGGGTAGAGGAAATGAGCTGCTGCTTATATCATTAATAGCCCGTGGTAGGCGGCAGGCAAAGCTCGGCCTATCCGGTCGTAGTACACACACGTATTTATATATCAGACTCAATGAAATCTCTGTCTGGAGTCTGAATTATTAAGGATTCCGGTGCGATTTTCATTGTAGAGGAATAATTGTTTTCTATAATGCGACGTTTAATTTTCAAGTTGATGCGTTCTGCGATAACATTACTTTATTGACCCCTTTACACCTGGTAAGGGGGATGGACACTCAGAGAATATTCTGTTTAATTTGGACTATTTTTAATTGATCTCATTTTAGCCATATTTTTTTTACAATTTTTGAATGTCAAGTTAGACACATTTTGGCTCTACGTCCAGACAATTATTTTAATTCGTAGTCATTTCAATGACATCTCCTAGTCCATGCAGTTAATCTTGAATTGTTCTGATATACCATAATAATGGCATTTTCTGGCGCAAATAAAATTAACGATAATTACAAAATATAAAGAAGGAAAGATGTAGTAAACAAGGTTTACACATACACGTTTTAAATTGCTGGTGACCAGCACCGTAATCTTGTGTTAAATAGAACAAATTTAGTTATACATGTTTTCGTTTTTATATACGAAACAATCTTGATTTAACATGATAACTCATTATGTCGAAAATATTGTTGAAATATTAAAGTATTATCGGAAAGGATGAAATCCGTTGTGGCTGTTGTTGCTGTTGTTGTTAATGCCTTCCGCATCCTAGTGTTCCGACCTGGATGATTCGACGGCATATTATATATGCGCTGATTGACCTCCTCAGGCGTATTATAAAAGTAGTTTCTTTTTAACTATTAATTTGTTGAACAAGATATGCTTTATATTATATTTCTTTATAGAAAAGTAGAACTTGTTATTCCTTTTTCATTTTTTACCTTAAACCATTTACTTTTTCATAGATTCATATTATTTAAGATAGAAGGCTAAATCAAAACAAAATTTATAACAATAACTGTTAGAAACAATTCCCATCTCATTATCCTGTATACCATCACCATGAAGTTTCGTGCCGGTTGGCGCTGGTGACAATGTCATGTCCATGTACGTATCTCTGTCTATGTCTCTCTGCCTCTGTCTCTCGCTCTCTTTCTCTCTCTCTCTATCTCTCTCTCTCTCTCTCTCTCTCTCTCTCTCTCTCTCTTTATCTCTGTAGCTGTGTCAGCCTGTCTGTCTCATGGTCTATCTCTGTCTTTCCCTCCCTCCTCGCTTTACCTCTCTCTATGACTCTCTCTCACACTCTCTCTGCCTCTCTATATCTCTCACTGTTTCTCTGTCTCTCTGTCTCTCTCTGTCTCTCTCAGTATTTCTGTACCTCTGTCTCTCTGTCATCCTGTCTGTCTCTTGGTCTCTCTCTCTCTCTGTCTCTCCCCCTCCCTCTCCTTACCTCTCTCTCAGACTCTCTCCCACACACTCTCTCTATATCTCTCTCTGTCTCTCTGTCTCTTTGTCTCCATACCTCTACCTGTCTCTGTCCCAACATTTCACTATTAGGTTGATCCATTTTGTCTCTTTTTGTCCATCTTCCTAGCCAGCCGCACGTTTTGTCTCTATGTCTACCTCTTGCTCTCTGTGCTTTATTAGTATATAAAGGCTTCATTGTGGTCAGGTCCCAAAATTAACGTCTGACAATTATACATGCTGCCACAAAAAAGACACAGCGATGATATCTGTCTCAGCCGGTCACATTATAAATATTGACACCCACCCAACCAGTAGGGGACGAAATTGGACAAATAAATTTTAAATGATATATTCATAACATGGTAACCTTCATTATTATACTTACTCAAATACTGTTGTCTGTCTCTATCTCTAGGGAATTCGTAAGAGCAATGACTATGACTATTAGCAACGCAGTGCTAATGATCGGTCATCGGACATTTTTAATGAACAAGCATGACATTTCATTATTGCATGCGTTTGCGTTATTAGACACAATATGCGCCATATTACGTTAAACCGTTCAAATATCGTCTGCGTCGAGTTGGGGTATAGCGCAGCATTGGTCTCACAATTCGGAGGTTCCTGGTTCGAAACTCATAAGCGGAAAAAATATATTTTTGTTCCCTAGAAGTTGGGTCGGTTATTATTGTAATGAGACCGGCTGACTCCTGATAATTAGCTGTCTCTGTGTGGCAACACGAAGATTTATCAGGCGTTTATTTGCGGAAGTGGAAGTTACCCACGTCAAGAACAACAACAACAACAACAACATCAACTCTAAATATCCTCTGCCTTACGACATTACGCATCCCTTTGGTGTGACCCTCATAATTATTATATATAAAAATAAGACTTTTATTAAATGTATGTCTTAAGTGCAAAATTTCCCTACTGGTTGGGTCGGTGTCAGCATAATAATTATGAGAAGTTGGATAAGTTAAACTAGGAGAGAGCACTCTGTGCAATTTATCACACGATTTTTAATTGTTGTCTATAGTGTTTTTTCGTAAATTTCAATGTAAGACTGCAAAGTTGGTTAAAACCACAAGCCACAAATTCTATGGTTTTGAATCAATATCTTTTATCGTCTGAAGTGTTTTGAGTGCCTGGCATATTATCAACATTAGCGTGCTTAGGCCTGTTGAAACAGGAAAACAAATGTACTGAAATATCTGGTAGTGAGATATGTATTAATCAGAAACGGAAATGTATGAGAAGAAAGAGAAGTGGTCAAAGAAAACAAGAGAGAATTAAAATGGTACTGACAAGCATCCATTCCAGTACCAGATAACACAGTAGGTCAAAATTAATCAACACCACAGAGGACAAAATGTCTAGACTATTTTTATAACACAGTAGGTTAAAATCAATCAATACAATAGAGGATAAAGTGTCTACTCTTGATTTTATCTGCACAAAGTTAATTAGGTAGTTAAACAAACATCGAAGAATCTAAAAAATATTTTGTCACATACACAATGCTCGGTCTTCTGGCTGTAAGAGATTGACATCATCTTGGAAACATACAGTGGTCTTATTATTTCTAACTGAAACCTGGTTGTAAAATCGTGGTGGTGATTGAAAGTGTGTGATTACTTTTTGTTACACTTGAGCTCAACATCAGTAAGCAAAAAAAAAAAAAACAACGAAAGAGCATGCCCAATCAGAGAACGTAAAAAAAAACATCCCTTCACAGCCAAACGAGTTACTCATGCTCCATCTAATTTTTTTAACATTGTTGCAGTGTGGGCTAAAAATGTAGACTAAAAATACTCTCTCGTTATCACTCCGTCATTTCTATGCTTAAAAAGAATAGAAACAAATATCATTTACTCATAGTGAGCAAAAATATTTTAATTTCGTTCAATTCGGCGTCTTTGCCTTTTATTTTTGGACGCCTTGGTTATTTTGGGTAGCCTCAATCCCACATTGTTTTAAATAGATGTTATCCTAATATTTGGTTCTTACGTTGGTGCAAATCTTCTTAGAGTCCCATATTTAATAAGGGCTAAAGTCCAATTAATGTCTACAGATATTGATATACAGTAAAAAAAAATTTAAGACTAAACTTGAAATATACACTTAATTTTATACGTGCATTACTGAGTGCACGTCTCATCGTTCTGTCAATAATTATTTGGTTCAAACTTTTAGTACCATTCTCCTCAGAGTTCCATGTTTAATTAGGGCCGTCGAAGAGTCAAATCAGTGTCGAAAAGTGGGAGGATCGACACCAGACCTTTAATTGAAGGCTTGGGGTAGTATGACTTGTAGTCAGCGCGCCAGAGAAGAGACAGTGTTCATTAAGCGCAGGTTTTTACACGACCTGAGCTGTGGCTGCTTCATTTGCAGGGCGGAAGAAAGATATCTCCTCACTTCTTCCATTTCTAGGATCAAATTAGCCATGAGATTTGGAGTGGTGATACGGTAGTGAAAAAAATACATTGGGATGAAAAGAAATAGTTTGTGTTCGCCCACGAGTACCTGCTTTTAAGGCTAAATTTGTAGATTTAGTTGTTAGATTGTCTTTTCTAATTGGGTTGATAAAAATAATTGGAACAGTGATTTGTAGGTGTAAAATACGAAAAATGACAAGCGCTGAAAAGATTAACGTTTAGTTGAGTTTTGTAGTTGTCGCTGTTGTTTTTGTTTGTATTGTTGTTGTTGTTGTTTTGTTGTCTCTCTCTCTCTCTCTCTCTTATATTCTCTCTCTTTCTCTCTCGCTCTCATGTCTCTTTTTTTTCTCTCTACTACTCTCTTTCTTTCTTCTCTCACATAGTTCATCCTCAATAATGTCGGGAAATAATTTGAATATCTCAGATAAATACAGGCATTTGTATTAATAAAATAGACGCATTACATTAATTGTATAAGCAAACGTAATGCGTTGGACCTCCAAGGCTGTTATAAAAATAGTTGGAGCATTTACGTCTAATTTGTTTTTTTTTTGTTGCAAAAGTTAGAAATTGAAGCTTCTAACTATTTCCTTTTTTACAATGGTACTATAATAATTATGTAATATTAATATAATTATTATTTCATCATTATGCGCTTCCTATACATATAACCTTTCCTTGTTGGTTTTTTATTTCATTTCTGTAAAGGTATCTTTACAGGAACTGATTCATGCCGAACAGACTTTGTTTAATAAAAAATAGTTTTTAACGTCATGAACGGCAAGTCGGCTATTCATTGTGCTATCTAGTGCAAAGCAGCCATTGTTTTACGAATAAACTGTTTTTATAGGAAACACACCCCTTTATTCTTACCCCCCCCCCCTCTTCCCAATGCCGTGGAAAAATTGCCTGTTGTTACCCATGATCTCAGACCGATTAATGAAATGGTGATGATGCAATCTGCACATTAATTCAAATTGATTTGTAAAAGTACCTTCAGTTGCTCAAGGAATTTTCTCAGTGATCTGTCTCTAATTTTCGAGTGCTAAAAATAACTTAGCGTTGTTAATGCCGAGGCAGAATTTGAAGAACTTTCTTTGAAGCCGTTTACCACTTTGTGAAAAATCAAATCCCGACGAATGTGAGTCTAGCTTTTAGTATTAGCTTCATTGCAACATAAAGTGAACAATCATCTATTTTATAGCAAACTGAGGTCTTATTAACAAAGGAAAACGCAATTCCTACAATAACTTTATTTTTAGATAGACCGCGATCAAGGCATCCAAAATATAAAAGGCACTGGCACCGAAATAATCATTGAAACATATGTATAAGGAGGGAAACTATAATCCATTTCTGTTAAACTCTCCACCACAGCCTGATACAAGCCTCTAATTAGTTCACACTATCTGTTGATACTACGAGTTATTGTTGTGAGCATGGGTTTTGTTGGATTTTTTAAATCTTAATCTCCCTACTGCACAGCATCAATAAATTATCATAGCACGTTCCACAGTCTCCATACAAACCCATACTTTTTCTGGGCCCAAAAGTTCCTCACGAAAAAAGTTGGTTATACGGTTCACACAGGTTTCATTCGGACCATACAGACAAAACAGACTTTTTTCCCAGTTTTGAACATGGCGCTCACTATGGAGAGGAAGATATTTTTGCTGTGGTGCTACAGAAAAAAAGTTGTATCATCCAAACGGCGTATTCACTGGATTCACCCAATTTGTAGAGACCGACATGAGAACTTTGCGAGAATTCAAATTTTGCCCTAAATATTTTCTGACGATGAAAAATGTTTAGAATAAAATTAATTTCGGATGACGTCAGCGATATTTAATTCATTTTTTTACATTATGTGCAAGAGAACTTCAAAAACAAAACACAATCAGCTGTGCCTTGTCCATTTTGTTTGTAATGTGTAACATAGCAGAGGGTGTTGCCCGGCTTGTTTAGTGACGTCAACCTTCTTAATTTCCTTCCGTACAGATCAGTAAATGTATGACATGATTGATGCAATCAAGATTGTGTAGCGACGGAAAACGTCAGGCCATAAAATCATTGTTGGGCTTCCGTGTGAACACCAAAATATACAAAACAGCGTTAAACGCAACCATACTTTTTCTCTATGGACTGTATGAAGACTGTGTTAACGTACTCTAAACAGTCAAAGCAGACCTTACTCGTTTGATGTTATAGCTTACTTGACTCTTACGGCAAATTTTAAGTAGTTAGGTGACACTGCCTTGAGTTTCCGAAGGTTTTGCCTACGATTTACAGTGTGGTCTTTAAAAATTAATAATGTATACGCCCTTTTTTCCACATACTAAACGCGTCTGCTCATGGTCTTACAAGTAATAAAAGCGCTTAAGACTCGTGTAGTAGTTGAGTTGGTTTAACGCCCAATATCAGTACTTTATAGGCTATATTTTTGGGCGAGCCCCAAAACTGACGTCTGACAATTTGTGTGCTGCCACACACGAGACAGGGCTGGGATAACATGACTCCTGTCTCAGCCGGTCACATTAAAATGAAACCGACCCAACCAGAAGGGAGCGAAATCTCCAGGGCTCGAACCACGGACCTTTTGCGTCGGAAACCGATGTTCTACCCATGGCTACCGCGCTCCCCGCTTAAGACTCACGTCTAGACGCCTAGCATAACTCACGTGTAAAATGCAATACTATTTTTATATCGAGAGATCTATACAGATTAGACGTTTACAAATTTCAACAGGCGAAGATTATTTTTAACCTACCCTTGAACAGTATAGAAACAAAAGCAAAAAATCAGTTCACTCCGTTAAACTTTGGTACGCTCTGTAGCAGAGGAGATATATTGAACCCACCAACTTAGTGACGTTTGATGTTAATATTGCAGTGTGGATCGACGAGTCATTCAGCCATCCATAATTAAATGTATCAGAAATAGAAACTGCTTTATATGATACATACTTAATTTATTTTTTTAAGAAAGAAAGAAAGATCAGCATTTCAATGTTTTTGTCCTCTCAGTGAAAATAACAATTTCTTCCATAAATAAGGTTTTCACTACATTTGCGAAATATTAGAAATATTAGACAACAAATTATTTGAGACGCTCTTCTTTCTTTTTTCTTTTTTTTTTTTCTTTCTGTTAAAAAGTCGTTCCATTCATTAAAATAGGGAGAGAGTGGAAAAAGGAGAAAGAGAAAGAGAGAGAGAGAGAGAGAGAGAGAGAGAGAGA
>RQTK01000583.1:37915-70907 GCA_003991915.1 Elysia chlorotica | reverse complement strand
TATTATTATTATTATCATCATCATCATCATCATCATTATTTTTTTTATTGTTATTATTATTATTCATAGCTTGTGTGATGATGATTAGTTGGTCGTCTACTTTGGGTTTTTAACATTAGGGTCGTGTCTTGTGTTTCATCCTATCTATGTATTCCTGTCTCTTTGTTGTGACAACATGTATATAATCCTAGACCTAGATACATTGAAGGCAACAGAAATTTTCTATAAAATAAAATTAACTCGTATGTTTCTTTTTGGCTCTAAACATTCGTATTTTACTTTTTAGAGTACTATTTATAAACTATATATTGTAATACAATATCCTAAGTCCGGTTAATCTCGTACTGGTAAAAACAGCCGACATACTAAATGGTTTCGCAATTGCGAAGTCTAGTGACCTATCACGATAATAATTATAATTATTGATAATGTCTGTCTGTCGAATTCTGTCTAGGGACGACGCGAAGTATATAGTGATGAGGTAGGTTCAAATGTTCAAGTTCCTCATAATGTTACTGTCCACAACTGCAAGGGTCATTGGCATTGCAATGGAGTGCATCATAACTAAAATGACATTGGGCGCGGGGAGGGGGGGGGAGGGGATGAAGGAGGGAAAGAAGGCCTTATGGGTGGGAGGGGGTCGAAAGACAGGGCAATGCATTGATGGAAGGATCAGCTATGTTGTTGGCAGTTATTAGAGAATCCATATGACAGCAATGCTCACAACTGGCATTATTGTTAAGTGCAATTCTCTCTCTGTCTCTCTGTCCGTCTGTATCTTTCCCTCTAGCTCGGTCTATTTCTCTCTCCTTCTGTCTCCATCTCTATCACTCTCTCTACCTACCTCTCTATCTCTCTGTCTCTTGATCTTTCTGTCATCTCCTCTTTCACACTCCCTCTCTCTCACTCTCTTTTTTTTCCTATATCTTACTCTCTTCTCTCTCTCTTCTCTCTCTCTCTCTCTCTCTCTCTCTCTCTCTCTCTCTCTCTCACTGCCTTCTCTTCTCTCTGGCTCTGCTCTAAAACAAGGAACCTGTTCAGAACGTAATTTGTGATGAGATGCACTTGGGTATTTCAAAGGCTTCACAAATTTCAGGATATTTAGAAATACGTGTAATTTATTGAACTGATTTGTACGCAAGAACAAAAATAGAAGATTGGACATCACTTTCTTCATTCACCGTTTTTACATCACAATGAGACTTTACTTTTCTCGGCTTAGATGAATACTTTGTCGAGATAGTTATATGGGTGGGTTGGGTCGGCCTAGTAAGAAGGAGGTACAGGGTCTTTATACAAACTATGGGCTCATAGTTCAAACAATGCTACATGATAATTATTCTGATCCCATACTTGGACTTTTAAATCAACCATCTATTTGTGTTTAACATCCCTGCTGGCTAGATAGGTGTCAATAGTTTCAACCTGTTCTTCTGAAACAAAAGATGAGGTATTACTGCTCCGCTTCTTTGTAGTAGAGCGTGAAATTCTCAAACAGTTGTCTGACTGTCTGCCTCTTTTTCTGTTTATCTCCTATCTGTCTGTCTATCTTGGGTTAAGTTGAGTTGGTTGCTTAATATCTAACCTCAGCACTTTAAAGTCTATAATAATGACGGGCCCCGAGACTGACGTCTGACAATTTATGTGCTGCCACACAAAAAACAGGGTGGGGATACCGTCTAGGTCAGTCACATTACATAGACACAGACCCAACCAATAGGAATCGAAATCGGGTAAATACATTTTAACCAATAGTGGGATTCGAACCTCCCCACCTGAAGACTAAAGTTGCCCCCGTCTGTCTTCGGACCATTCTACACAATAGCCTAGTGTCTCAATGTTAGTGTGGACTTTAAGACGCCACTTAATTTTGTCAAGAACTATTGATAGACGGGAGACATATTAAACATTTTGAAGCAAAGTGTTGTCGGTCAGTTGTTTAAACGATTTTAATACCAACACTGTCAACTATAAGACGTTAAAAAAGGTCACGTCAATTGTTTGTTTGTATTTCTTGTTTACAGAATGAAGCCGTATTTACTCAAAGAATGATCAGGACATCCACTTACTAGTCATAATACATTTTAATCGTCATTATAAATACTAATTATTGTCTAGAGCTTTTGATCATTTTTTGTTTGATTTCAGCACGTGATGTTCTCACGTACATCATTGATTTCAGTTTGTTAAACTTGCAATGTTTTTTTTAATGTTTTTGGTTACTTAAAAAAAGAAAGAAAGCAAAGTTTGGTGGGTTTGTATGTTATTGTTTTTTTTTTGTTGTTGTTGTTTTGTTTTTGTGTTTGTTTGTTTGTTGTTTTTTTTTTGGTAATGTTTGTTTTTGGGGTGTTTTTTGTTGGGTTTTTATTTGTTTGTTTGTTTTGTTGTTGTTGTTGTTGTTGTTGTTGTTGTTGTTGTTGTTGTTGTTGTTGTTTCGTTTCAATAGCTTTAACACAGTTCCAATAGCTTTAATACAATCTTAAAAAGTGTTTTTTTTTTTTGGGGGGGGGGGGGGGTTAATAAAATGTTGAATAAAGCTTGGTGTGCATCCGCAATGTGGCTGAGAGTCATGATCTTCCCTCTCGGCAAGAAGTAAAATTGTCATACATCAGTCTTGGGGCCCGTCCGCAACTCATCCTGGATGCTGCCCGTGAACGTAAATAAACTGACACACAAATAAAATTACGCTTGAATAATAGTGATTAAGACTAGGGTGCCCATAGGTTGTTCACATACATTGTTAAACAGAATGTATTGTTGTTTTTTTCCAGTTGCTTTACATATTGAAAAATAAATGTCAAAACATCATTAAGACCAAAACAAAGTAATTATGCTGAAGCCTGAACTTCGAACACCGCTGCTCTAAATTTTGTTTACACTCCAAAAGTGCAGACTGTGTTTAAACTCAGTCTTTCCAAATATCAATATTTGTTTAACAACTTTTCTCTACTGTTCTTTTCTTTTCAGGTTCCAGCGTAAAAGGTTTTAGCGTGTGAGAAGAGGCCAGATTCACAGATTCAACTAAACGAATTCTACAAGAAACTTTCGATTCAGAAATATTAATTTTGATTTGATATTATGATAACCAATTATTTCTAATTTTAAAAAAATTAAAAGCCAGGAAATCGTTTTGAAATTTTAAGGTTAATTGAAAATAAAATCACATGAACATTAAACACTCAAATGATGCACAAAACGTCAAATATTTTTGCTAATTTTGAGTGGATCGAAATTCGGTACGGTATAAAACGCATGATGATAATTTTTTGGTAGAGTTGAATGCTATAAAATAAAGTCTTTTTCTCAATCCAAACCTCAAAATTTGCTTTTGTTATATCTTAAGTGTATCGAATTATTCACTAACATTAATGTGTTTTCTGTTTGTCTGTATGTAAGTCTGTTTTGAGTAGTATATAAAATAATATAAGGCAGAGCCGTCGAATTGGCTATTATCAATACATTTTGCATAACAAGAGTAATAGTGATCTATTTGTCTTAAATGTGTTTCATAGTTAGGACATAAGGATATTCATTGATTTTTTTTTTTTTGGTTTAGCCTTCAAGCCTGCAAGTCAGTGTGAACTGCTTGAACTTTGCCTAACATTTTAATATATATAGCCATAGATGTATATAATATAGTTATATACATCTATGTATATAGCTAAACATTTTATATATATATATATATATATATTAAAATATATATATATCCTCGGTACAAATCCAAACTATGAGAAGCAAGACGGTTTGATCGGGATTCGAACCAGCGGCACGATATCCACAACATTATTTTCAGGAAAAAGTTGGAATTCATTCGTCGGATCGGACACTCCCTTGGAACTTAGGATACGTAAAACTAGGAGAGAGCTTTGCTTATAGAAGGGATAGATTTGTTTAAAAATTCCTCGACCGAAAGCAATGTTAGCGGCTATTTCATACTTCTAAATATCTAATTCGCCAACACAATGGCGATTTAATGCGAAATAAATAAACAAAATAAAAATATTTTTGGATTAAGTTGACGCTAAGAAGAAGTTCATTAATTTTTTTGCAAATGCGCAGGTGTTTTTTTTTCTACATTTAAACTGGCCTTCTTATTTCTGTTTCATGGAATCGATAATAAGGTGTTTTGATCTATAACCCCAGTCTCATCTCTTCCTCTAAGTTTGTCAACCTTTTGATAAAGACAATGAACTGGGTCTCATTTTCCAACTCATATGGGAAGGAATGTAAAAATATCTGTGTCAACTTGTACCTGAAAATACATTCGAAAATAGCATTCGACGTGCAAGTAGTGGAAAGGGGATTTGAATTTGAATTTGAGTTGAGTTTGAGTTGATTAACGTCCAACGTCAGCACTATAAATAGCGCCATGTTGTGGGTGGGCCCAACGACGGACGTCTGACAATTTTATGTGCTGCCACACACGAAACAGGACAGAGAGACCTGGACTTAGTCTGCGACATTATGGTGACACTGACTCAAACAGTAGGGTACGAAATTGGACAAAAAACGTTTTGATCGATCGCGGGATTCGATCCGTGGGCCTTTCTATCTCGGGACCGACTCTCTACCACTGTGCCAGTTAGGAAAGGGGGAGGGGTAGATCAGGTAATTGCGAAAGAGTGCAAGATCTACTGCAAAATTACTCTATTAATGTTTGCTAAAGCCGAAACAACTCAATTCGTTTAAAGCTAAGGCAAGCTTTTTTATGATTTAAACACCACTATCTTATTTAATAAAAAAGACATTTTCTACAATACAGTGAAGGGCTGATCTAGGGCGGTAAGTACAATGTAGCAGTAGCTTACCACTTGTCGTAAGCCTTCTTATTCGCTTGTAATTCTTTACGAGTTGTAAGCTACCGTGATGTGATACTTACGGCCCTAGATCTAGACAGTTGGGTGAGCGAAATTGTCAATGAGATGTAAACTTAGAATGCAGAATTACCTGTGAATTTAGGAGACAAAACAACACTGGCGGCTTCCACTGGTTGAAACAAATAATATTAATATCATACCGGTAAAATATTCTGGTTGCGGGGAGAGGTGTATTTTCTGTTCTACCGTATTGTTTTTGTTTTGTTTTTGCTGATATTTCCTGTTATTTGATAACCTAAAGGTCGGGCAATATTGAAAACCTTTACCTGCCGGATCATAGAGTTTTATATTTAAAACGAGATATGTAATCAATGAGCAGTGTAGAAATGTCGGGTTTGTTTTTTTTCCACATCGAAATTTGAAAGAGAAATATATATTAATGTCTTATTTATCGTTTAAATGTTTTTGTTTTGTTTTCATTTTGTTCCGGGTTTGTTTTTTGTGTTTTTTTTTTTGTCATTTCGTTTTTGTTTGTTTTGTGTGTGTGGGTGGGTGTATTGTTTGTTGTTGTTTTTTTTGGTGGGTTTTTTTTTTGCTGTGTTGGTTTGTTATATTATTGATTGGTTAAATATCTTTTAGTTCGTTAAATGGCTGATTGAATCAATAAATAAAATTTCAGGTAATTATCTTTCTAAGTCTGCAACTCTTAACCACCCGCCTTTTTTTGCCTATTACATTCTTAACTTCTTAGTCAATTTGGATAGGTTTCAACGTTAGTACTATATAAGCTACAAAGCGAAGGACCTCAAGACTGACATCTGACAATTTTCTGTGATGCCACACATTAGACAAGGCGGGGAGACCTGGAATTCTGTCTTAGTCGATCACATTTTACTGACACCGAACCAAGCGTTTAGGGAAGAAAACGGACAAAAAAGCTTTTGAATGATCGCGGGGTTCGAGCCGTGGCCCTTCCTTTCTGGAGACCAACTCTCTATCACATGAGTGAGTTCGCCCACCCACACCGAATTCTTCTTCGAGATCTTGCTTGTGGGCGGGGACTGAACTGGATTAGGAAACGATGTTGAGAAATGTAAAACTTGATTAAGTACAGAAACTGGATTGGCTTACGTCTTGATGTAGTGCAAGATCGTGAATCCCTAATAACAAGATCAAGTCAAAGATATTTGAACTTTTTAATACTTGGACATGAAAATAAAGTTTATCTCAAAGCTTGATAAATCGTTATGCCCCAAATCACGTGCCCAAATGTTTTGTGAGGGAAAAAGGGGGGGGGGGAGGTTGCTTCGTAATCATCATCTACATAACACATCTATTTTAGAAGACGAACTGTGCGAACAATACAAAATTGTTTACTACCAATAAAATTAATAGCAAATTACGTGTAAATGTTTAATATCTATATGCCTAATTTAATTATGTGATACAAAATATCTCAAGAAAGAAATTATAATTTTTTTTCAAATGTACTTAGTTATATTTTGAAAAAATAATTGCTAGAAAAGAAACCACCACCAAATCACATACCTCAAATAACTATCTCTTTTACCATTTGTATTTTACAAATCTTAAGTTCTAATGCCTAGATGATTGCCTTAAACAATTGCAATGAAGTAGAAAAGAGACAGAAACAATGACTGGTGGATCTATGGGTGGTAACTAGTAAGAGCATATAGACAATATGTTTAAAGTACTTTACGCCTAACTAAATGTGTGTTAAGGGTCTAAACTTACTCCTTTTGTGTACCTTATATGCTAGGTAAGTCAGCCACAGGAGCGGTGTGTAACTGTAAAACTGCCAATGACTATGGAGCAGAAACCAATCCAAAGTCACAAGACTCGCTTAGCACCCGGTAACATCTCGGCGGGATATTGTGTATGTTACAGTCACGAACAGTGCACTTTAATAGTACCGGTACTGTGATCAGTCGATGCAGCTCGGAAAGAATGTAGGTCTACCCAGGGGAATTGTGAAGAGGAATAAACGTGTGCGTCTGTATGAGGAGGACTGTATTATTTATACATTTGCTACCAACATTGATATGTGTCATAAAAGCTGAGCTTTGTTGCTGTTGTTCTTGTTGTTTATTGTTTGTTTGTTGTTGTTTTTTTCCTAGTAGATCATACAGTGTCTTGATGCAAAAAACGTAACTGACCAAACGCACTTTCGCAAAGAAAATATTCTGGTTCGTTGTTTCAAGGAAGATAAATATTAATCATGTAATAAATGTAATAAAAAAAGATGTACTTGCAAAAAATATCATGCTCACCCGGCTAGCAGTCTTGTACAAATCTCAGATGTGTGCCATTTCGACATTGGTATAGATTTTCAATGTGTTTAGTTTATTAGTGATCTATCTCATGGTGAATGTCCATTTAAAATCCACCAATGTACTCTAATTAAAAAACTAGTAGCAATGTTTGTAATACTAAAAAAAGATTGTAAAAGTCGTTTTTTTTATTTCTTATTATTGGTTATCTTGAACATTGATATTCCATTCTTAAAGCTAAAAGAGGTCATGCCATAACCTATGAACACGGTAGATGGATGTTTGTTTACCTCTCGTAGTTTTAGAACATTCTTACGAAAAAGAAGATGCGGATTATTTCTGTAGTTCTAAATAATAAACAAAACCCACTCTTGTAGCGTGATGTAGAAACTCGTAATAAAGAACCCATGATTACGACACAACATAATATTACGACCCCTACAGTTCCTTTTCTAAATGAACTTCAAGAAAAGGCATTTTTGCTGCGCAAAAAAATATGCAAATACTCTGGTTCACAATGAAATTGATTCTACATCTATATTTCGCAACAAGATATAGAATATATTGGTCCATGCAATGAAAGAAATAACCTTGCTCACTGCATTATTGTTAGTAACAAAAACACTTTTCGCCAAAACGAGAAAAAAAAAACCTTAATTAAAAATGAGTCTGCCTCCCAATTTGAAGCTCTCTAATTCTGAACTCGATCCAGTGCATGCCATGACTCATACAGAAGGTAAATATGTAAAATTAAAAAAAAAAACTGAAAAGAAAACCCATTAAGTTTGGTCTCGCAATATCAGGAGGAATGTCTTTACTTCTTAAACTCTACTTCTAAAATAAAAAAGCGAATGATTCATGATAACAAAAGGTTGTGCTGTTCTAACTACTGGTATTCAAATGTGAAATTAAGGTGTATGAATTACCAATATTTAAAAAAAAAGATAATATTAGCCTACTGTCATCATGGTTGTCTCTAGTCACCATGTTACACCATAGTGGATCAACCAACATATCACCATCTCTAGTTGGTAGTAATCATGTTCCACCATATTGGATCAACCAACATATCACCGTCTCTATTTGTTAGTAATCATGTTACACCATACTGGATCAACCAACATAACACCATCTCTAGTCAGTAGTCACCATGTTACACCATACTGGATCAACCAACATATCACCATCTCCAGTTGGAAGTAATCATGTTCCACCATACTGGATCAATCAACATAATACCATCACCTCTTGGCAGATGTCACCATGTTCCACCATACCGGATCAACCAACATATCACAGTCTCTAGTTGGTAGTCACCATGTTACACCATACTGGATCAACCAACATATCACCATCTCTAGTTGGTATTAATCATATTACACCATACTGGATCAAACAACATATCACCATATCTAGTCAGTAGTCACCATGTTTCACCATACTGGATCAATCAACATAATACCATCACCTCCAGGCAGATGTCACCATGTTTCACCATAGTGGATCAACCAGCATGTCATCATCTTAATTGTATAATACTCTATATCAATTATAAAATACTCTAAATATTCAGTATTTTAGAAACGAGATGGGCATAAAAAATCTGAGGTGTCAATATCATTATAAAAAAGGGAGTTTAAGGCGATCTTACAAACAGCTGTGCCCGGAACGGAAGCCGCGATCAAACCCACAATGCATGCGTAAGTTCACGGCGATTTCATTACGATGAATCATATAGATCGAAAGGTGATTTTGTTTTTGTCTTTGTTGTTTTTTTTAAGTTGTTTTTTTTTGTTTGGTTTGTTTGTTGGTTTTGTATGCGGTACTATTTTTTTTTCCTTTTTCCGTTTTCTTAACTTCTAGTTTATATGGGCTACTGGTAAGCAAAGCGCCTTTTGAGCCTTTAGAAAATCACTATAATTATAGAGTTGTGTAGTCGCATTCAAAAAGTAAACATATTAGAATGTTATGCATAGGCTGTGAAGGCTGAAAGAGGTTGTCCAAGTATACGCTTTCACCCTAGAGGGGGGGGGGGGGGGAAGCATTGGCTGTTGTAGGAATAGTGTTGAGAGATGGGGAAAACGTTTTAATAAAAATGGAGGGGGGGGTCAAAAGGTAACGAACTGTTATATTTTATTTAAACGGTCCAAAATTAATAAATAATGATTATGATTAATTTGAAAACGGTTAAAATTAATAATAATTTAAATTTTATGATTAATTTGAAAACGACTTCGAGAGCTAAATTAAGTGAATGGACGCAGACTTTGCTAAATTTTGAGTGGATTCATTTATAATCCATGTCATAATAATGTTGAAGTGAGTCATTATTTTCAAAGTGTCAGACTAACCAGCTTTCAAGAAAAAATACATTTTGATTATCAAGGAAGAGCCACATTCAGATGGCGAGTTACTTTAGAATATCTTTATCGATTCTATCAAGTTTCATCTGCAGAGGAATCTGCCCCTGGCTTCCAAATCACTAGAGAGAATATTCATTTATGTTGGTCCTCAGCGCATACTGTTTCTTATAATAAAGGTTAACTTTTATTACACTACTGTAGACGTGGATATTTTAAACTACCGTGTTATATTTTCAATTTTGATCGAACATTTGTATACACAGGTTTCATGCTTTTACCAATCCATGATATAAAAAGAGGTCACCGTTCCTGGTGCACTTTGTAAACTGTCGGATATATCATGGTCTCAATATCACCGTTACTGTGCTGACGTGTCGTACGTTCAAACTCTACAGTAAGGTCTATCTAGATGGTGCATCGTCAGGTTACCAAAATCCGCAAAAGATTTGGCAAGACAAATATCGTTTGACGAAATTCAGACATCGCAACAATCAATCAATAAATCAAAAAAAGATTTTAAATAGTTATAGTAAGGAATCAACGACTTTGAAAGGCAACAGTGTTTGACAAAAACAATGTTTTGAAGGTCTCAAAATCCAAAAGTGAGTATAATTCCGAAATGCATACGCAAACAATGCGTATCTATATTACACACAAAATACGTTCAATTTTTGCTAACCTCTATAGGATTAACTACAGGGCCGATGCTCTTGAAATTTTGCGTAAATGTAGCTCTATTTTTGTCCAGTGCAATGGTACCTTTATAATTCATAAGTTTAATTACTTACCAAATTTATAAGACAAAAGAAACATTTATTATGCTAAATCGGATACATCTTTTTTTTAAAGAAAAATGCCACCGGTATTCAATTTTGTGACTACAAATTATTATGAGTTGTGTCCAACAACGTGAAACATTTTGAATTCTTTTTTTTCTCCATAATTATCATTTTATCTTTTGGAGTGTATGCTTTATAATAAAAAAAATACTGTACGCTCTATAATGTCTTTTTTCAAACCTTCTTCCACGTTGTCTATCATAGACTTTGGCTTATGAGATCTAAAGAGGTCTAATCTTTCTTTTTACTTTTTATGTCTATCTAGTTTGGATCTAGATCTCTATAGACCAATCTTCTTGAATGTGTGTGCCTTTTTAGAACTATGTCTATACTAAATATGCAAATCTGGAAAAGTGTACAGATCTCTGATGTTTAAAAAAATGAACTGTAATCCTAGGTTTATGCAAATTTTTTGGACTTATTGATTGTCCATCCCTGAAACGTCCTACGGTACTCGTTTGCTTTCTAATTACCGGGACCTAGACCCCTAGGCCTATCCTTTTAAACTTTTTGCTTAACAGCTGTGGTCGGTCTCAGCATAATATGTAGCCTATGGGAAATTCCCATTTTACTATTTGATTCCGGATGGCTGTCAGTATGAGATCATGACAACTGCTCTGTCTCTGCAAACAAAAAAATCAATGGGCAATGTTGTTGTTTTTCTAATCTGTTATACTTTTTGCTTAGCAGCTGCTGTTCGTCTCCGTTTAACTTTATGGAATATGCTCCTATTTGCGCCCAGTCCCGGATTACTGTCAGCGGACTCGATGCAACTAGTCTCATGAAATATAATTTCACTAATTGATATTCCCGTTCAAGCCACGGGATTTCAACTAGTAAACCTACAAAGAAATAGTCACTACCTCCGCCAACAAGTGCATACACCATTTAAAAACAGATTTGACTCCTAAACCATTTCACTTCTTTCTTACTTATGTCATTTTGCGCTTCTCTCAACAGCATTCAATTACCTTCCTTGGATTAGTCAGGCATGAAAGTTAATTACCTTCTCAGGAACTGTGGCGTTAAAATCAAAATTGAAAGCTTTGTTTACCCTTTATAATAATCCATTGAATAAAGAAATGTTACCAATCTGTCCCTTTCAATGTTTGAAATCACTATATATATGCATTACTATTTAAGTTTAAATTTAAAGAAAGATAGATGTGCCGTTCTAAAGGTTTTTAACGAAGAAATTATTGTCACAGATAGTAACATCCACGCAACATAAACTTATGGAGTTGTGAATGAGTTTTTTTTTAACGGCATGTCAGCACGGTAACCGCTATATTGTGGTGAAGCTGTGAAAAGTTTGACTTCTATGTGTCCTTCGTTATAAATACCCTCATTATATCAGATTTGATCCCTTAGAATCAGGGGTGTGTGTGCACAACGAATTTGAAACATCTTCGGGACCTATAATGATGACGCACTAGGCACAGCATAAATTGCTTTAAAACCACTTATGCCTTGTGTCACGAAGGTCTTAAGAAAGGGCTATAACTCTGCGGAGACATTTTGTATTCCCAGGTACAGGACGAAAAAAATAATAAAGCAAGATTATCCAGATCCGTTTCTTCCTGTTCTAAATTATTTGTGACTGGAATTAAATATTATTTTGATACTTTAATGTTATCGAGTGATATAATACCGTTTGAATAAAAAAATTGAGGGTAAAAGAGATTAATACAAAGATTATAACTATTATTATTTTCTGGATTCGTTTGTATCTCCATACAACAAAATGACGTTGGACTGTCTCGATCGTGGGGAAAACACAGGTATGAGTTTTGGATAGTCAATAATTAAAAGTGCGAACAATTTTTCTGATATCATTCACACCGCGTATGCCCTATAACGTTTTGATATATCCCAAAGAGAAATAATTTGCATTCCAGTAAAACTTGTGTAACGTGTCATAGATTGTAAATCAGTATGTTTATCTCTTTATTTTAAACGTTATCTATGTCATTTTACGTTTGATCATAAAGCGAACTTGGTTGTTTTCTTTGTTTTCGTTGTTTTTAGTTTGAATTGAAAAGTGTGTTTTGTTTTGTATTTTAACGTCATTGCTTCTAGCGATAGAACGATGCATTGAGTAGATTATTGAGTAGATAGTTAATTGAAAGAAAAGATAATGTTTTATACATCAGAACTGTCCCACGCTTTACTTCGAATTTATGAGATTTGCAATAAAGTAAATGTGCAATGAACTTCATGACCAGAGAAACAAGGTATGTTTCAATCTAAAATCTCGATCACCATCTCGATATGAATCACATCTGATACAATACATTTAAGATTCATTCTTCTCATGTTTGTTATTTTAACGGCTGTTCTGCCCAATTAGAGATTTTGCCGCCGTCTGTGTGGCTAATCTGTAAGGATTTTGCTACGAGACAAAGAAAAGGCTAAATGAGTCCAAATAGAGAAGGGACCAATCTTTTAACTGGTTTTCGATGATAACTATCGTAAATGATACAGACATTTTGTCCATTAGATAGCTCGTTATCCCATTATAGGAACAGAGCTTTAAAGAGGATAAAGAGGAGGAACTTATAGGGCTTTGCTTCATCCTTTTAAGTTCTGATGATGGGAACATAAGCACGGAAGGATTGTAGAGAAATAGGTTTCATCAAATGCGCCGTTACTGTCTAAACCTATCAAATTGTTTTCGTTGGGTGGACGTTATAAAATATGCATGACTGTGTGATCTTATAAGCTTACGAAAAACTCTGCTGCAGTCTTTTTAATAACTAAGAAATGTCGAATCTATGGTGGTTTTCTTTAAAGAGAACGATTCGAGATTTTTTTTAAAGACTTGTCGCGTGATTTTTTTTTTCGTGGGCAATGTAAAACTAAATTCTTTGTGAGATACCGAGAGGATGTTTAAATCATAACACTCATGCTATTTTTGTGTTCGGACAAAAATTTAAAACATGCATGTAATCCTGGAAAATCAAATCATTCTCGGGGAATCCCCCGCCCAAAACAATTTAAATCAAAACAAGAGACACTGATTTCCTTTGGGGATTTCATGGATTGGGTTAAATGTAATTAAACAAGTTTGTCCTTTAATGCGCTTTTTTCCTGAATTCAAGACGGAATGTTCAAGACATGCTATATAATTTTAATTTCGGGTCCTCTTAGTTTAACAGACCCATTTTGAATTTTAAATTTTGAACTGTGGCGAAGCGTCGGTCCTCTCTATTTTGTTCCCTTCTGTTACCAATTCTAGAGATCGTAGGTACAACGTCTCAGTAGTTCACAACTAGTCGTAAACCTTCTTATTAGCATATCTTAAGACTAGACAATTTGTAAACTTACCACAATGTTGTACTTACGACTCTAGCTATCCTCAGTGATATTAGTATCTGCCCAAAAACAAATCTCTTCTATGTTTTCAAGATATGTACAGATGTATACGATATTTAAGAAAATCATTATTAAGATTATGATTGGCATATGGGGTAGTGTTTTATAGCGTTATTGTCTTTATGAAATTGACTAATTATCATTATTAGAAGCATTGGTTTTATTGTTGTCTTTTTAATTATTGTTTTGCTTTGTAAACTTTCGAAACAACTCTTTAATATTCACACCCCGGACTGTTAAATAGTGCAGCAAAATAGATAGAGATATAGATAGATAGATAGATAGATAGATAGATAGATAGATAGATAGATAGATAGATAGATAGATAGATAGATAGATAGATAGATAGATAGATAGATAGATAGATAGATAGATAGATAGATAGATAGATAGATAGATAGATAGATAGATAGATAGATAGATAGATAGATAGATAGATAGATAGATAGATAGATAAATAGATAGATAGATAGATAGATCTTAGTGGGGTATATCTAAATAGTGATGTTGTTTATTTTGTTGCTGTTGTTCTTTTAATTCAATATGAAAAAAGACAAAACACGAAACAATTGAACGGGGGAAAAAACGACATCAAAAGTCGTCAAGGTTTCGTTTGTAAAAAAGGGTTTAACATGGTTCCTACTGTTTGTGGCCAGGAATATTTGGATAGGAGATTTCTGTGCCTCTACAATCAATACACGAGAATTAGTTAAATCAGGCTGCCATGTCCTAATTAGACGTAGGCGGCCGTAATGAACAACAGTATGGGGTATTGTTCCCCTGTTCGATTTTTCATAGTCAATGTAATCCTGAATGGTGAATTGTGATATTCAGAATGAATTGTTTTAACAAATAAGATAGAGAAGAATTTATCGGTTTATAGTTACATGGTGTTACATTTCTTTTTCATGAAAGTTATAGGATGCTCCGATCCCTTTGGACTTTGCGTAGGAGTGACTAAGTCAAAGTTTGGAATCTGAGAATCCGATTGTCGTAAAAAAAAAAAAAAAAAAAAAAAAAAAAAACAGTCGGCTTGGTTGCTTCTGAATTCGAATAGTGTGTTAAAACTCACAGGGGAGTTAGACAAGAAATAAGAAAAATGAAAATTTTCATAGGTTGGATTATAAAAGTATATATTATCTTATCTTAAGATATGAAAGATAAGAGGTTTGCGTCTCCCAATAATCCTACTTTTACATTTAATTGTTGGGAATTTATTGGAACATATGTGTACTTAAGTTTATTTGTTACAATTTTTAAATCAAGTTTGAAAACAAAACGTTTCTTCAAAGAGGACAATGATTTTAGCAATAGCTGTATTAGTACAATTTACAGATCAAGTATTGCTTTTTTATTCTTAGTACGTTTTACAGGTAAAACTTAAAAAAATACTGGTTTACACAAACTTTGTATATAATAAATCCGGGGATGCGCGGTGGTCCTGAGGTAGAACATCGGCTTCCGAGGCAAAAGGTCCGGGTTCCAGCAGTGGAGATTGTGCTCCCTACTGGTTAGGTCGGTGTCAGTTTAATGTGACTGGCTGAGACAGGAGTCATGGTATCCGCGCCCTGTCTCGTGTGTGGCAGTACATAAAATTGTCAGACGTCAGTCTTGGCGCCCGTCCACAATATAGCCTATATAGTGTTGATGTTGGACGTTAAACCAACTCAACAAGATCCGTGTCACCATCACTCTTTGTCCTTCATCTGCTTAGAATTGGGATGTCCTATCTCATTGTTATTTCCATTGTTTATATAGAATAAAGCAGTGTTGTAGGAAGGCATTGAATGTCGATGTTGATGCCTTGTGGTTTTATTATTTGTAGCGTATCGACCTTTTCGATCAGCCATACGTTCAAGGGTTAAAATTAGGAGATTGAAGATTATTATGCTAACGACACAGCATCGCTCTCTCTTCAATATTCTGAGGCTTCGGTATATTTGTATGAACAGTTTAAGAACACCGTGAAAAATAAAGGACTTTAATACTTGTTAAGAAATAGAGAGACCGAGGGAGCTAAAAGGAAGGAAAAGACAGAGCTAGGAGAGTAGAAAGAGGGAGAAAAAGAAGGAAAAAGATTAAAATTAGAGACAAAAAGGCGAGAGAGAGAGAGAGAGAGGGGGGGAGACAGAGAGAGACAGACAGGACAGACAGACAGACAGACAGACAGACAGACAGACAGATAGACAGATAGACAGACAGACACACAAACACACAGAGACAGAGATAAAAATGTGTGTGTGTGGGGGGGGGGTAGTTAAAGAGACAGGTAAAGAGAGAGAGAGAGAGAGAGAGAGAGAGAGAGAGAGAAAAGTTAGAGGTGTGGGGAGAGGAGGAGGAGTGGTCAAAATATAACAAATAATCATAACCATGAGCAGTGTCAATGAATAATAGCCTAAGTTAGAATGAGCCGTGGGGTCTAATAAATAGAAATACAGGGCGAGGAGAATACAAAGAGGGAGGGAAAAGGGAAAAAACAAGGGGAAAAGAGAAAAGAGAGAAGTTGAGGGAATCGAAAGAAAAGAAAGGAAGAAAGAGAGAGAGAAAGGGAGAGAGAGGGGGGAGAGGGGAGAGGGAGAAAGACAGAGACATAAACACAGAAGAGGGAGAGAGAGGGTGAGGGAAGCGAAAGGAAAAAGGGAGAGAACGAGGCACAGAGAAAGACAGACATACATAGACAGAGAGAGAGATAGAGAGAGAGAGAGAGAGAGAGAGAGTGACAGAGAAAAAAAGCCCACAGACAGAGACAGAGACAGAAAGATGGGATGGAGGAGAGAGGGAAAAAAAGAGAGGTCAAAATATAGAAAATAATTATAACCATGAGCAAGTGGGTCCTCTGTAGTCAATGGACATGATCATAAGTTAGAATGAGCCATGGGGGATAATAAATAAAAGGGGAAATCCAGTAGTCCATAAAAGGGTTGCGTTCCTTCGATTTGCAAAGGGAAATAACTCCGTATAAAGGGAGATAATCCAAAAAATGAACAGGGGGTGCAACTTACTGCTCTAACCCTCGCCATTTATATATGTGGACATATATAGGCACTCTCAGGATAGCGGACCCATCACACAACATTGACGAGGTACCTAACGCCTGAACCTCTGAGGACTTTGTGCTTATCACACACTTCCCGCTGTCGATCACCAATGTGAGCCGGTGTTTTATGGGAGGAACCGCATCAGTACCCAAGTCATAAATTACGATGAGGCGCTTTGAGGGATTAATGAGGATTTTGTTTTCATCACAGCCTCTCTACCCTTTGTCTGTCTCTCTCTCTATCTCTCTCTCTCTCTCTCTCTGTCTCTCTCTCTCTCTGTCTCTCTCTCTCTTTCTCTCTCTCTCTGTCTCTCTCTCTCTCTCTCTCTCTCTGTCTCTCTCTCTCTCTCTCTCTCTCTCTCTCTCTCTCTCTCTCTCTCTCTCTCTCTCTCTCTACTAGTATCTACTAGCTAGCTAGCTAGCTATCCATCCATCTTCCTCTCCCCTTCTCTGTCTCTCATTGCCCCTTAATTTGTCTCTCTATCTATCTATCTATCTATCTATCTATCTATCTATCTATCTCTGTCTCTCTCTCTCTCTTTTTCTCTCTTAAAGTCGGGGAAAGTCCTTGTCAAACTCCAATAGTCGACTGTGACTGTGACTTAAACTGTTCTATTATAAGCCCTTCGACTTACGGCTTCAGATAACAAACATTGTTGGGTTTTGGAACTAGGCTTATGTAGCTTAGGCCTAATTAAGAGTCAGTCTCGCCGCAAAAGATCCCTAAGGAGAACCTGGGAGACGTTAAACTCGAAGAGAGAGAGAGATAGAGAGAGAGAGAGATAGCGGGGCTCTATCTCTATCTCTCCCTCTTATGTTAATTGGATACAACCTCAAGAAACAATCAAGCATTGATCACAATTTGAGGCCCTTTTCCACTCAGCAGTTATCATACGGTGTGTAGCTCTTCATAATATTTAAACTTTATTGTCGTAAAATATAGGTCTAAATTAAAGTTTTTATTTCCTCTTGATCCACACTCGGAATAATGGAAATCTTAATCTATAAGTTGAAAAACAGATAAAAAATAAGATTTAAATAACTTTATCTACACCCAGAACCCGTGATGCGCCACCTAATTTGGACACTGCTGTGGTATATCTTTTTCTCAATAAAACACTCGTACTGTATTTTTTTTTTCCATGTTCAAAGCGCCCCGCTTTCGGTATGGCTACGTGTATACAGTGTACTCGTTTGAAAATGACTTCAAAGGAATTATTGTTCCAACGATTACAAAGGTTCGAACATAATAATTTTATTGTTTCATTCTTCCCCCCTTAAAATATTTGCGTATGTTATGGGCGGAAATATGTTCTCTTTTTTTTTTAATGTTA
Source organism: Elysia chlorotica (assembly GCA_003991915.1). Taxonomy (NCBI): domain Eukaryota; kingdom Metazoa; phylum Mollusca; class Gastropoda; family Plakobranchidae; genus Elysia; species Elysia chlorotica. Next base: position 52,848 of record RQTK01000583.1, on the reverse strand, counting down.
TTAGTTCACAGATGCATTGTTAGCTTGTGAAATATATGTATTTTGTTGTGTATTCATCTTGTCAATCATTTTAAGTTACAAAAAAGGAGATTTGCTTGAGGCTAACTTACATGAAGATTCGTCATCGCGTACCACTGCCAAGATTATGGGGATGCTGACAATGAAAGCACGAGCGAAAGTGAAAAAGATGCGAGGCTGCCGTGAATCGTGATGAGATTGGCGATTCAATACAACGCAATGATATTGGACTCTAGCGTATTAAACCCAAGAACGTCCTGAAATGAATAAGAGATGAGCAAGAGGGGAAGGTTTGAATACGATGTGAAGCTGATGGGCATAACATACCAATGAGTCATTTAGAACATGAACTTTGCACTTTTTTGGGGAATGTCATTCTTCAATAGGTCGACGCAAAAAACAAAATCGTGTAAGCTTAACATACTTAACCTGATGTGAATACATCTATTTATGATGTACCGCGGTGTTTGACAGATGTATCGGTTCTAAACGTGCCATGTTCCATTTATAATGGCATGGAACTGTCCGCATCATCGTATATGTTTTTAAAATTGAGGCAGAGGCGCTACGCGGTAAGAACACCATTTGATTACAGCGTCGCAAATACATCACAAATATGTCCCTCTAATAATGAGAGAGTAGAATAATTTCTTCTGTTTATAGATCAGTTCTTAGCATCTTTAGAGTACAGATTAAAATCGCATTTACTATGATTTACACATAATTCACTCGTTTGGCTTCCAGAAGCCTTTAAAACGAGCACAATCACGATCCATACCAGTTTACAAATTTGTAAAATGTCTTTAAATAGAACCAAAAGAAACAAGTCCAGAGTTACTGCGCAGGAATTTCTCAGGCTAGACGACGAGACCAGGTGGTACTCGGTCAAGTCCGACTTGGACATTCTCATCTTACTCACTCCTCTCTTTTGAGAGGTGGAGAGCCTCCACAGTGTCAAACCTGCAACTGTCAATTGTCCATTAGTCACAATTTTGTTGACTGTCCGGGATTTTTTACCGGGAAAGAAATCTGTACCTTCCTTCCAAGCCACTAGAGAGCATAATTATTTACTTATGTTAGCCCTCAGCGCCTACTAAGGTGCCTGAAGGGCATTGGTGTATGTAATAAAATTTAACTGTGATAGTCCTACACACGGATCTTTTAAACGTCTGTATATACCCTTTACTTTTAACAAACCTTCTACCCGCAATTTTTATGCTTTTACCCTTCAGAGAGATAAAGGAGTCACCGTTGCTACTACTACTAGTAAAATGCATTTACTGCCTTAGAACATCATGGGCACAACAAAGCCGTTACCGTGCTGACGTGCCGTAAAAACAAACTCACTCACGCCTATGCAGGCTCATCTTCCACAAACAAGACTCGCCCAGCACACGTTTCCAAATGTTAAAATTGCACACAGAATACTACTTGGCTCTCATAGTCAAATTGCAGCGAAGAGCTATCTTTTTAAAGAACTACAAGATAAACTTGTCGACTTGTCTCTTATGAGCGGTACACCAGAATGTTCTCCATGACTTAGAATAATTAGACGCACTACCACTATCGATGATACATTGTATTGCTTCAGGAAAAGTGCCTGGACCGTAAGGTCAAATAAAACAAAACAACTACATGTACGTGACATGTTAATTGGAACATTAAAACAATTTTAAGTGATAACAACCTTACTCTACACCTTCACACTTTTTACTCCAATAAAATAGTTTATAATTTATTATTTCGAGTGTAAAACAACAAACTGCAGACTTTCAATCGATATTTTAAACGCGTTGCAAACAAACATATCATATACCAATCATTTGAGGGAGTAACATCTTCATTGCTCTTGGTCTGCAGAAATTACATTTAAATAACGAAAATGCAATTCAATTCGCAGCATGTTAAAAAAAATACACATGAGAAGGGAGAGACAGATCGATAGAGAGAGAGAGAGAGAGAGAGAGAGAGAGAGAGAGAGAGAGAGAGAGAGAGAGAGAGAGAGAGAGAGAGAGAGAGAGAGAGAGAGAGAGAGATTTGAACTGGTTATTTTTAAGTCTCATGTTAGTTCAGGGTCGTTTGGCAGGTAACTTCGCCATCCACTGGCTTCAATCCCTAACGGTTAAGGCCCGTAAAATGGCTACGGTACACATGCCACTTGTAGACTCGCGCCCTCCATCAGGTTATGCTTTGGGCATAATGTGATTCCTCCCATAACACACCGGCTTACTTTGATGGTTGAGTTGAAAAGCTGGCAGGGTATTGTATACATGTAAATAGTGCAAAGTTCTCAGAAGCACGTGCGTTTATTATAATAATTATTTTATTATTATTGTTATCATTATTATTATTATTATTATTATTATTATTATTATTATTATTATTATTATTATCATTATTTCTAGTTGAGAACCCGCGATATTCGTGGGAATTGTGTGATAGACAAAGCTGAAGGATTATTTATAAATAAATTAGAACTGTGCTAAAAGTCAAAAGTATCTATAACTTCAGGAATTTAAATTGTTTTCACACAGAGAATTATACACCAAATCTTTATTACACCCATAGGACATCCTTATACACCTTTTCCCTCTTTTTGTCGATTGATTGATCTTTGTAATCTCTTGCTTGGTCATATTTATAAGTCATGAGTTGAGTTGGTTTAACGTCCAAAATCAACACTATATAGGCTATATTGTGGACGGACACCAAGACTGACGTCTGACAATTTTATGTGCTGCCACACACGAGACAGGGCGGGGATACAACGACTCCTGTCTCAGCCGGTCACATTAAACCGTAGATTTATATAACTCAGTTATATGTCTATGCATTAAACTGACACCGACCCAGTAGGGTGCCCCCCCCTCCCCTCTCCCTAACCCATAAAAAACCGACCCCCACACTCTATGTTCTTGGACCCCTTTCATAAGTCATAGAAAAGCGATCCACAAGCTGTTAGTTGTTTTGTTGGCCATTGTGTTTCTTAAAGTAGGTTTACTTTATCTTCTGAGTTAACAAAATTAACCATTCTAACGAAATGGTGCACTGTGCGCGGTAAAATTTGCGCGCAAAAAAAAGCAATATTTATTGTGCTGAATCGAACTTGGATTTGTTTGATTTCGAAGGAAGGGGAGGGCGCAATAATTGTATCTGGTCATATTTTCGAAATTACATTTTTTGTTGTATTAATTTATTGGTTTTGGGCGAATTGTGGTGAAGTGATACATTGTTTGTCATAATAAATGAGCCCATGCAAATCTTCATTCAAAATACCTGGGTAATATTGTAGCTTCATCTGCTGCGATTTTAGAGATTTTGGGATTGAAACATTTTGTCCTACCTTTATTATAATAAGATTATTATTATTATTATTATTATTATTATAATTATTATTATTATTTTGTATGCTTTTATCTTCAGTAACTAAACTGTCAGTGAAAATTAAATAGTGATGATATAGTATCTTCTTTTTATTTTTTATTATTATTATTTATTACGAGGGCAGGCTGATAAATAAGGGCCGTTTTTTAATAACTTTTTTATTTGAAGGACTACAGAAGCAAGTTACACATCAAATGAAAGCTTAGAGTCTCCCTATCTGATGAACTATCATTTTTCAACATAGTCACTACCGCGTTCAATACAGAGGCGCCAGCGTTGTGCAAGTTTTCGCACTCCGTTGGCGAAGAATTCTGGTGTCTGGGATCGGCACCAAGAGCGAACATCCGCCTCAAATTCTGCATCGGTTTCATAGTGATTTCCTTTGAGATGTTTCTTCAGCAAAGGAAATAAGAAAAAGTCAGACGGGGCCAAATCAGGACTGTATGTCGGATGTGGTATGGTAGGAAGTTCCAACTGCTGTAAAGCGCACTGGGTTTGGCGACTGGTGTGTGGCCGAGCATTATCGTGCTGGATGACAACGTCTTTGACTTTGTCCTGTCGAACCCGTCTGAGCACCAACAGAAGGTAGACGAAATGATTGTTGCAAATAGAAGAGTGAAACAAAAAGACATTGCAAATGCGCTTGACATTTCAAAAGAACGAGTTCATCACATTATCACAGTCCACCTTGGTTACAGGAAAGTAGCTTTCATTTGATGTGTAACTTGCTTCTGTAGTCCTTCAAATAAAAAAGTTATTCAAAAACGGCCCTTATTTATCAGCCTGCCCTCGTATTATCATTATTATTATTTTAACGAATTTTCTTACCGCCTAGGGGGAAATATAAATAATTAGAAGAGAGCTTTGCTTTCTCTGACTAAAGATAAATGTGTTGTTGTTTTTTTTTTTATTTTAATGATGATTTCTAACTTTCAATTTTCAAACTATGAAGCAATTTTTTATTCATATATTGCACATACATAAAATAATACAACTTTTGCAAAGGAATAAGTCACAAGAACTGTACATACTGTATCAACTTCGTATTTATTAATATAAGAAAATAGAGGCATCATTCCATGACACTATTAATGCGAAGGGGTTGGGGGTTGGGTTGGTTTAACGTCCAACAGCAGCACTATTTAGGCTATATTGTGGACGGGCCCCAAGACGCACGTCTGACAATTTTATGTGCTGCCACATACAAGACAGGGCGGGGACATCATGGCTCCTGTCGCAGCCGGTCACATTATACTGACACCATTTTAAAGAGAAAAACTGTATTTTAGAAATTTTAATAAACATGCCTAATACTTTTAATAATTTTTGGAAAACTGGGTTGCAAGGATAAAATTTATAGGAAATAAAAATAAATGAGAAAAAAAACATTACAATAAAATTTATTTTAACAACTTCGCAAAGAGATTCATGGTCCAAAGATACAAAAAAAAATAATTACCTTTTTTCCCAATAGTATGGTTAATGACTTGATCCTTTTTTTTTTTAAAGTTTAGGAGAGGTTTGAGGAGATCAACACGAGCATCCATCATTTTATAAAGCATATTTAATTGTATATTTTAAGGCAAAGAATTAATTGTGGAGTAAAAATTATCCATAAAAGCTTGATATTGTTTTATTTTTGGGTACAATTAATTTCCTGCACATAAGACGCTGATGTCATGAAAGTTTGTAAATTACAATTTGTATTAAACCTAAACAAAAATTGTGCTTTTTAATATTTCAGACTCAATGATTTTAAGACAAATTATTAGTTTTAATTTCAAACAAAAGAAACTATGTTCAACACCATAGAGTATTTTTCTCTATTTTTTTACCTTTTGCATCATAATCAATAACTACTTTTTTTTAAGTCAACATATATAAAAGATTTCACATCTGAAGACCAAATATTGCTCAAATATACCTATTTTCACAGAAGATAGGGGGATTGAACAACCTTTAGCAGACTTCCTGGGCAAAAAATATATCATTCTTCAATTGAATTATTGTCAAAGTCTGTTGTTTTAATCTAAATAATGATGTGTCAATTTGACAAGGGATGTTTTGATTGGCTGTATGTCCATTTAGTTTTACATTATAGGTGCCCAACAGCATCAATTAACACAGCTTAACTTGTGCAGTAATGAACTTGATTAATTGTTGATGATGGAATAAAAAGAAAGGGCTAATAAAGATGAAACATCTGATCTATATAAATTGTGACTATAGATATCATATCTAAGAATGCTTTGATTGAAAAAAAAAATTTTGGTCAATTTCTAGGCACAACCTTTATGATATTGATGTGCCTGTTATGTCAATTAATAATTCTGCACTGGTACAGGTATGCTTTATGCATAAAAAAGCAGTAATAAAATTACCATAACAAAAATGATAAGATAACAAAGGCAAGCATTTTATAGGGCATTCTAAAACAACATGAGAAAAAACAGGAAATTTACAAGTAACAATCTTTAACAATGGGAGAACTATATATGCCAATGTTCAACATAAAGTCCAACCAATTCTACATTTCGAGGTTTAATGTACGGGAGAGAGAAAGAAGAAATGGCAAAATAATTGGTATGAGAAAAAAAACATGGGTCACCAGGTTGTATATTGTATATGATTTGTAATGCTATGCAATCTACAAAGCAAGGAGGAAGCATCTACCGCAAGCTGGACAAAAATACAGAGTCAGCATCATGGTGTCTCTTAATCCTTGATGGAGTATTTCTCTTTGCCGTTTGAGTTTATCACACAGATGTGCTGAGGATAACAAAAAATGGACAAGATATGCAAATAAAACACAAGGAATTCATTTACCTTGAAATGAGAGTATGAATTCCCCAAGAGCAACAGAAGGCAGTCATACTCATAGGACATCAACTAAGGTTCAAGTTGGCTCATCATCTGAGTAATGCTTATCCTTGCAGCTTATTCTAGTCTTTGAAAGAAAACATAAAGTAAGCAAACAAAAAGAAGAAAAAAATGTATCTACTGCAAAATGACAGTATGACTATTCTACTTGGTTAACATCTTTGAAGCCTTTGAACAAAGTGGAGTAACATATTTGCAAAATCTCATTCCCAATTATCTTTAATTCTAACGCTTCAGATGCTTAATTTACTAACCACAGTTAAAATCTAACGCAGCCATGAAAACAATTAAATGAGAAAACGTGTATTTCAATACAAATACAAGCCAGGACCATTAAATCAGAAAACTTTGATTTCAACAAATACAAGCTAGAACCTTTGAACAGTCAACATTCATATTAAAGCGTATCAGTAGCCTGTATTAACAATTCCTAGTTCAAAAGGTGTGATAAGGCATTCAATGGTTTGATACTGCAAAAGATATTTCTAAAGTTTGGAAAAAAAGAAAAATATTAACCATACCTTTTTAAAGAAAAGTAATCAGGTTATAGAGTATATTTCCCGGCATAAAATGTAATACCTTGATATTTGTTTTACATGGCACAAAAAAGTATTCCCCTTTATCAGTTAATAGGACCTGGGACATAATAATTATATTCCAGCAAAACTCACACTCAGATCCCTGAAGAATTCGTTGTAGTCAAGAGCATACCCGACGAGGAACAAATTTGGTACCTCAAAGCCAATATCTGAAATGCAAGAAAAAAAATTAAAAGACTGCCATTGTTTATAAACTTATGAAACTTTTGAAAAATATGAATGGTGTGTTTCTTTTCAACGAAAATAACAGAAAGGGTCAATGCTTATCTAAATGGGGAAAAAAATGTGGTTTACAAACTGGAAGGGAGGGAAAAGCGGGTGAGACATATAGAGACACTCAGAGCGACAGAAAGAGAATGACAGATAGTGATAGACAGAAAGAACAAAAAATTAGAAAAAAAGTATAAAAAGACAAAGGAACGCTAAAAATAAATTCTAGCCATGTGATACAACCCTGACAGAGCAATAGATCCTTTACAATTGAGCGTGGCTACAGCATTTCCCGTCTAAGAACTGGACATATCTAGTATCTGACATTGATGAGAAACAAAATATTCTACTTGATTAAAAGCTGCTGGGGTGTACAAAGAAAATTTCTTCATCCTATAATGGAATTTCTTGGGAGTAAACAAGTCATTAATCCTCACAGCTTCACAAGTTATAAATATAAAACGACAAAAAATTACAAATAAAATGACACAAAAAATCTAATAGAGCAAGGGGAAAAAATGAGTGAATTAAATTTATTTCTAAAAAATAAACGCTATACTTACAATCTGGTATATATCCAACACTTAAAGGTGTCCTTTTCAGTAATAGACTGAGGACACAAATACCATGGGTGTGTGATTGAAACAGTTCACATTCATTTATTACAACATTTAGGGTATTCATTTACTGTATTACAAAATTTGTAGGGTTCATGCCAACGTCAGAAAAGTTTTATGTAAAAGCATCTATTCTTCTTGCTTTTTAAATTGCCTTGAATGATTTTATGTTCCAGAAAATACATGGGGGAAAATTGAAATATCAGCATCAAAAAGCTATAAAAGAGAGGTTTTTATAGCCCTTGTAATTTTTCACTCATTAGATCAACTACATGTAATTTGTTTGTTTTATTGCAACGAAACAGACCTGTCTTTATTAACCCCCCACCCCTCCCCCTTTTAATTGAGTCACATCTTGTACATGCAAGCCTTGATTATAGACATTTTATTCAAAAGATAAAAAAGATGAAGTTTTCAAATGTCCCTACATTTTTTACTCTATTTTTAATTGGTTCAAAAGATGTGAATTTGGAAAAATTCTTTTAAAAAAAACAATTGGGCTATTATATTAAAATTGGTGGAAAAACCACTACGACTGCCTTGAGTTAAGGATGCTTCAAATGATCATAGAGCGTGCAGTGAAGAGATACTGACCTGGCAACTTTGACACTCTTTGGATGCACAGCAGCCATAAGTTCAAGCAGTTGCTTCATAGTTCTACCAGTGTCAATAATATCCTCAACGATAAGCACATTCTGGTAAAGGCAGTGTATAATAACGAGATGAAGAAGAAAAATTATAATAATACACATAAGAACACACAGAGACACAATCATAGATAATTATGTAAACATAAAAATACCCTCCAAAATGATATAATTCAATTTATAAAAAGTAGCCTGATGGCTCTTGGAAAAAACATCTACATGTATATCTCTCTTTTTTGAATTGTGTTGAATCTTTTGGATAGAGCGATTTCATTCCTCTTCATCATTGCAGTTCCAAAAACTACATATTATTTTAAGCAAAATAAGATTTTTAAAGGTAGTAATTTAATTTACTTGAACGACATAACTTGGTAATTTAAAATTTTGATCGTCATGGAATTCAGCTCATTTATCAACCCACCAGCAACCTCTTATCTTTAAATCAGATAATTTTTGTTTTTAAATTTTCTTGAACCGATTAAGCTTATGTCCACACAGACACAGTAAGAGAGGTACATATAAGAGGTGAATGGATTCTTTTCTAGCTGAAACCTTGGACTAGTAGGTTACACTGTGCTGATACCGACTTAACCTGTAGGTGCTAAGGCAGCCCAATGGGTGATTGAACCAAGTCTAACCTAATACTAATAGAAGCTGCACTCTCTAATATTGAGCCACATTGTCAGGCTATGAGCTTCATTATCTCCATGGGCAATATTTGTGGAAAAATGATCATGTCTTTAGCTTTTACTTCTTTGATCGTAGCTTACAGTTTTTGTCACACACAAAAAAAAAAGTTCAACTAAAAATTAGTTCAGGATTTAATAGCTGTTGTTATCCAACTGCACTCTAGAGTCTCCTAGCAACCAACTTACCTTTCCTGTTAAGCTATCAAGATTATCACCCCCAATGACTTCTATTTTTCCAGTGGAAGATTCATTCTGAAATAAGAAAAAATAACAAAAATCACAGGATAAAGTTTGAAAGATAGCTCAAAATTAGATACACATTGTATCATGATTTTGCTTTGTTTGGTTACGGGGAGGGGGGGTTTAAACAAGAACACCTTTTTTTAAACAATGTTGAGCCTTTTCTGTGGTTATGAGAATCTGCGTTTCACATGAATGCCCTGGCTTTCTGACTTTTATCGAGAGAGGGATGGAGCTCTTTCTCTCTGGGTTTACATCCCCTAGATTCCACTGAGGCATCCTATACCGGGACAGACGACAAAAGAGCTCAAGATGAAGGCAATACATGATAGATCCTATCCTAGTCCCTCTGATGTAGGGGTTCCTAATTTTGGAGATTCTAAAGATGAAATAGAGGATAGAGGGAGACAGATAAGACGCGTAAGATTAAGTTTATTCTTTTTATTTTATTTTCAACAGACCTTTTCCTTATTTGATTCTGTTTTAAGCGGCCTTCAAAGCTGGTCATAATTTTTTTTTCTTTGGAGGTAAGTTCTTCAAGTAAAACTGCCTTCATTTACTATGATGAAGTATTTAGTTTTGGGTCTTTGTACTTTGGCCAGCTCTGAGTAAGCAACTAAAAAAGATGATTTTTTACTACCTAAAACTATTGTATTGCTTCAGGAAAAGTGCCTGGACCGTAAGGTCAAATAAAACAAAACAACTACATGTACGTGACATGTTAATTGGAACATTAAAACAAAATCCGACACTGTTGAATCGTCTATGACCAGGATTACAATCGTACATTTTTTAACGCAGCTTTTTGTTTTATTTGTGTTTTTTTAACACGTATTAAATTGTAGGTTTGATTGTAATACAAACTTCATTGCTCTTGGTCTGCAGAAATTACATTTAAATAACGAAAATGCAATTCAATTCGCAGCATGTTAAAAAAAATACACATGGGAAGGGAGAGACAGATCGATAGAGAGGGGAGAGAGAGAGAGAGAGAGAGAGAGAGAGGGAGAGAGAGAGACACACACACACACACACACACAGATACACAGACAGACAAACAGACAAAATGGATGATTAACAGACTAATCAATGAAGAAAAGTCGAAGATATTACTGCCCTGTAACTTATACTATTAGATCATAATAACTTTTCACTGTTTAATAAGAGTTATAGGTTACACTAAAGACAACACTATAGCTATTAAAGTTGAATTTTCTATAATTATTAAGGTAGAGAGAGACATACAGGAAAGTGGTGAATGTTCACTCTAAACATATCAAAAATTTTTATTTTGTTTGTTTTAACAACAACAAATCCCTTCAGGAATGCAACAACAGAAACAACAACAACACAAATGTCTTAAAACACATCTTGTAAAATACACTGACTAATCCACATAAATTTCCATTACATCTAGCAATTCCAATTTGAACATTTGAAAAGTTAAAAATTCCAAATCATTTACATTCATTCTTTAAGTTCATCAAACTAAACTGAATTCTCCAAGTACATAAACATTCTTCATTACAATTCCAACACTTTAATTTTACGAACAAATTAATGTGAAAAGCAAAAGAAAAATACAAATTATTTCTAAAAGCTAGTTGATAGAGAGATCTGTATAATGGATTACGACAGAAAGTCAGTTTTGAAGATTATTAATTGTAGAAAGGTATATAGATTTGTAGAATTGAGATCACAGCAAGATAAGTAAGTTTAAATTGAGTGACCAGGGAGATTTAATTAAAGAATCAAAGATGAAACTAATTAAAATAGGGGTTTATAACTTTTCACAACACTATACAAGTAAGTTTCGTATTGAAGTACCTTAGCTCTAGTAAAATTATTTCAAGAAATTGTAAATAATTATATTAAGAAATGCAATGATTGTATATGTTTTAATAATAATTTAATACACAATTTCAATTTTTCTTTTAATAAAATATTTTTTGTTTGCAGAGGCATCTCTGCAAATAAAGCAAAAGTAATATAAAGGTCTTTAAATTTGCTGTTGTGTCGTAGTGGTAATAATAGCCTTCTTATAAGTTCTTTTGAAAAAAAATTTCTCTAAATTCATAGCCTGAAAAAAAAAAAAAAAAAAAGTTAAGAAAATATATATAATATATACTTGCAAAAGCCAAATTGTTATTTTTGGTGAAATGCAAATTCACAAAATTACCACAAATCATGCCAGATTATCAGGGAAGTTTTTTTTTTTCAGCTCTTTTTCAAGTTACTTTCAAATTGGTAATACTCTTCAAAGGGAAAGATTATGTGTTGGAGAGGACATAAATCTTGTTAATACAAGTAGGAGAAACAGTTGTCTATCAGATGTGGGTGGTATGGGTAAATTACCCTATTCTTGAAATATTCCCTAATAACACATGCTCTCGGATCTACTGAAGCTGTTTAGTCAGCAGTCTAACATCAACACTTTTTTTTATGTCACCGAAAATTAAAGGAAGAGGACACTGTAAGAGACCTATGAAGCTGCTTATAAAAGGTTATGCTGGTATTTTTTACTATATTTATCGTCTGCCTATACATGGTCTCTTTATCTATAATGCACTTGTATAGTTCAATCTGCAAAATAAAGTTTCGCCTTCTCACTTCTGGGAATACAAAGCAAATTAAATAGACAAGACTCACTAGAATCAGATTGATTCTCGATTTTGATTCTTAATATTTAATTTCCCTACGAGACTACATAAACTTTCATATACGCACACTTTAAAACTGAACTCTCACACATTGAACATCAAGTGGAGGCAAAACTAGTGATAAAAACAACACCTAAAATAACGTGGTCAACAAAGTTGGAAAAACTAGAATCCTGGGAGCAAACAGCCCTACCTGATAGTAGGATTCTGATTCTGGTTTCTGAAGCATGAAAAGGTTGCCTTGTTAGAGGAAATATACAGCAAGAAACAGCTTTTAATCAAGAGAAACTGCTCGGTTTTTGTTGGTTTCTTTTTCTCTTTTTTACTTTTCACTTCTGATTTTTTTTTTTACTAAATACCATATCATAGATATATACAATGTTTATATCAGATGTGGTCATATACAAAAGAGAAGTAGAGGAAACTGAAGAGGCCTACTTTTTTTTCTTAATGGAAATCTGTTTATGCTATGATAAGAAAAGAATTTTATGAATCAGCATTTCAACACAAGAGCTTTGTATCCTGAGAATTTTTGTCTGCTACAATGATTACAATCACTCACTCCAACATTATGTGGACTCGTACCTACCACAGACATATAGTCATACTACTGATTCCTATGAACTGCATGAGTTTATCATAAACCAAATTTCGACTAATTCTTTATGCCATTTTCAGCTTTTCTTTATTTTCTCTTATGATACAAAACTTACCATGTAGCTTTTGAGGCGAATGAAGTCAACAGCCATCGGAATAGAACGACCACTGTTCCTGTTGATAACTTTGATTTTGTCAACAAGATCAGTGAAAAATTTGTATCCACCTTTCAGAACACACAAAACAACAATGGGCTCTGTGCCAAAAGCTTCAACAATGTCGCGAGCCAGTCTTTCCGTCCTGTGAAGATGGGGAAAAAAAAATGAGTATAAAAGTACATTTTTTTAAACTGAAATATTATAGAGATATAAAGCTCTTACAGCACAATTTACATCTTAATAGGGTAATTAACTCATTTTTGTGTGTACTGCATTTATCATACTAATAATTAATAAAACATGACATAGAGAATGAGGACAAACGTTTCTATAGAAACATCACGCTGCAACTTACCTATCATATATAAGACCTTCTGGAATCAACACCCGTTCTAAATCTTCCTCATAATGTTTAGGAATACAAAACTGGTCCAAGTGATAACCTTTGTCATCATCTGCAATCTGGAAATAAATTCAAATGTTTAAGAAAAGTGGATTCTACAAAATTACACAAAAGGAAAAGGATATTGAATGAATTGAGAGAAAGAAAGGGATATTAAATTATTTCCTTTAATTTAGGAGAAAAATTTACGACAAAGCAAAAGAGAGGAAAAGGCGATGTTGTAATACTCTAGCAGAGGCAAATAGTTTGCGCGTCAAATTTTGCAGTAGAGTGACTCAAATGATCCACTCCACACTGTTGAAGAATCCCAGCAGCTTGCTAATTTAGTTTTGCTCAAAAAACAGTCATGGTATTTTAATGTTCATAATCAGCAGCTAAACTATCGCTGACGGATCCCATGGCTAATGTCTGACAATTTTACATACTGCCACACGGGGACAAAACTGGGATAAGAGGACTACAAGTAATTACAAATTAACTGATATATCAGTGACAAGGCATGGGATGCAGTCATACGCTTCAGTAGTACAAACGAACAACGAGGAACGAAATTGTAAAAAAATTGATTGATTTGGTTTATATTGCTTATTTACATTCATTGTCAGAAACCAAGCTATAATGGACAGGTGCCACGTTAAACATATAACATTTTTTGCTGCCACATAGATCTATAATAGAAAGCAGGACTCCAGCATCACATAGTATTATAATCATAGGCCCTACTGATCTAATTTTAGAACACTTTCCAAAAATATATATATATTATATATGTAGATCTAGATACAAAATCACAAAGTTTTACTATTTAGGTCTAGATCTTTATGATCTTTAGGTATATCTCTAACAATTTAAATCTAGATCGATGTCTAGACCAACAATACATGAATCATTCTTGAATGGGCTTGATAACACAGCCATTGAGACAGTAAACAAGTAGGCCTACAAATAAATCACTAGATTAAATCTGGAGGCTATTTTTTCGGTTTATACGTAGATCTAAATATAGATCTAGATTAGTTTTAATAGTTTACAAGATATTGCTTCAATAAATCTTAGTATGATTAGTTTACAGCTTGGGAAATTTTGCACCAATCCTCACTCCATAGAACACTCGGCCCACATGTGAATCCAGATATGGACCCTCCTTTGTCCTTATTCTTTGTCTGTCTAAATCTAGAATCTAGATCTAATCTATACTCACTTTAATGAAAGACTTTCCAGAGGTGTTGATCTTCATTGAATTTGTCGTCATGTTGGGTGAAAGTCCTGCAACTGAGCATCTAAATCTTGGATCAATCAGTTGAAGGCTCCGGGCATGAGTACAATCGGTACACCGAACGTTTCTAGTGAACGTGAGTCTTAGAACACTTTTAACAGCGTTAAATTTGGAAGTTGTGCTTCTACTGAAAGAAATGCGCATTCAAAATGTATGTATGAAAGACAAACGTTTTACAGATGGTAAAAAAAAAGGATTAGATATGGATTGAGAACAATCTGGTTGAACAATAAGAATGGTTTCCTTATTTTTTATATTGATTTAAATATCAGACTCGAGACGACCGCTCCTTCTCCTTGCACTTGCACAGTTGCATTGCGGCTTGCGCCCTTGCGGGCGCATAGGGTTTTCAGTAGGGTACATTCGGTGCCAGTGCAGATTTCAGAGTGACTACCCTTAGTTCTGTGTGTGTGTGTGTGTCTCTCTCTCTCTCTCTCTCTCTCTCTCTCTCTCTCTCTCTCTCTCTCTCTATTTATCTATCTATCTCTCTGTCTCTCTCTCTATCTATCTATCTATCTATCTATCTATCTATCTATCTATCTATCTATCTATCTA
>RQTK01000583.1:8311-37734 GCA_003991915.1 Elysia chlorotica | reverse complement strand
GCCGTCGTTGTTGTTGTTGTTGTTGTTGTTGTTGTTGTTGTTGTTGTCGTTGTTGTTTTGTTGTTTTGCTTTATTTTTTCTATTTCCAGGTTTTTATTTTTCCTTATTTTAGGCATGAGGTTATAGTGACAATTTTAATTAGCAATACGTAAGCTTTGACAATGCACTTTGGGAGATAGGCTAAACCATAATTATTATACAGTTACAAACAATATTCTTCATGAAGCGCTTGGACCATGATTGTGTTTTTTAGGTTTCGAATACTTACATGAAGGAAAAAAAACGCCTTCCTTTTCGTTGTTTGTTTTTCTTTTGGTTGCTGTTGCTGCTGCTGTTGTTGTTGTTGGTGTTGGTGGTGGTGGTGGTGGTGTGGGTTTGTTGTTTTTTTCAATCTGGCATGCAATATTGATATACCTTTTCCATTTATTAACATTCATATAATCGCAACTACTGTTACTATGCCATGAAGTTAATAACATTAATTAAGTTCCCCTGCGCAAAGAGACTAATACCAAATGCTTGAGGTTGTTGTTGTTTATTGTGGGTTTTTTTTTTTTTTGTGCTTTTTTGTTGTTGTTTTTTTTTGGTGGGTGGTCTTTTGGTTGTTTATGTTTTGGTTTGGTTTGGTTTTTTGTTGTTGTTGTTGTTTTGTTGTTTTGTTGTTGTTTTTGTTTTTGTTTTTTTTTCGGGGGGGGGTAATTTAAATTACTAAGTAGGCCTATAATTGTAAGCCAACAAGAAAATAATATAATTTTATAACCTGCGCTTTATCATAGACATAGATTAGTCTTTGGTTAGATTTATGCCCTTTTCAAAAAACTCAAACAGTTGTTTCTCTAACT
Organism: Elysia chlorotica; assembly: GCA_003991915.1. Taxonomy (NCBI): domain Eukaryota; kingdom Metazoa; phylum Mollusca; class Gastropoda; family Plakobranchidae; genus Elysia; species Elysia chlorotica. Next base: position 36,892 of record RQTK01000583.1, on the reverse strand, counting down.
TGTCGATCTAAAGAACTGTCACGAATGACGGAGGGGCGCCAGAAAGTTGACTTAACGAATGCCATGCGCTTCAAAACACGTAGATCTATGCAAGAAGTGTGTGTATGCAAAAATAGAAGAAGATGAATCTGAGTTGGGAACATTGTTATGACTGTGTAAATGTCAGCGCTAAGCGTTTGTTTAATCAAAACAAAATTAACCTTTGTATCGTATATCTAAACTCATTATTGTCATTGTAAAATATTCCAGTTCCACACAGTGCAAGCGTGGTGGAATTTGGTCTGTCCGCGCTTCACATAATACAGCAATAGCATTAGCCTGCGAGTTGTTTTGAAAATAAATGAGGTGGTTTTAGAAAAAGAAAAAAAAAAAGTAACAGCAACAAACAAACATAAAGCTGATTGGTGTCGTGAGTTGAGATCCTAACCTTTCAATCAAAAATAGCTACTACATACGTTTTAATTTTTTTTTTAATTCGCCCCTGAAATACAATTACAATTTTTCTCTAGGCTACTGACTTTTTGAAAAACTGGTAACTTTATTGTTCTCGTCATTTGTGTATTTTTAGTGTAAGTGTTACTTTGTGTTGTTTTACATGTGATAACATAAGAGATACATTTCTGGAAAGAGATCTTGTTAAGGTCTAATAAGGAAGTTACAGTCATTTCAAAAGAATGACTAGTTTTCGTGTTTGACAGTAAAAACAAAATATACAACGTTTGTCAACTGAGAGCTCTAATGTGATGATAACGGAAACTATTTACGATACAATCAAGTAGGCTACTTCTTTCAGGGGAAATTGCAAGTCGAAATGTTATGTTTTATCGTGTTTTGAGGGATAAACTGAGCTTATATTCTCATCAAATCGTAACTTAAAGTCATTTCATTTGCGCATGATCGATAGTGAAGATCACATTAATTTTCCAACGAATGATGTTTTAAATTGGGCCAAAAAAGGCATATGCCTTTAGCCTACCTACCCTATCTACCCTTTTGATGATGATGATGATGATGATGATGATGATGATGATGATGATGATGATGATGATGATGATGATGATGATGATGATGATGATGATGATGGAAATGATGATGAAGATGATTGATAATAAAATCAGTGATCGATTCACACTAAGTGTCGATGCTTAGAGTGCAACTTCAACTCTAAATAGCCCTTGAATCAGGTTATGGTTTTCCAGTAAGGTCTTTATAGCAAGGACATAACTGTCTGTTTGGTTCTCAAAGTGAAAATTAAAATCTCCTAAGATAATAGTGTTGCCTTTGTGAGTGGAATATTGGTCGAGTAGGTCAGAAAAATCATCAATGAACATTTTCTTAGACAGCTTATTCTTCTTGTTTTCTGGAGGACGATAAATGCCTAGGAATGTAGCAGTATGGCCTTTGTGATAGGTCTTAATTTCACAGCCTTCAAAAGATTTGAAATCAAGGATGGTATGTGAGATGGTTATAGATGCTTTGTATATGAAGCAGAGGCCCCCACCGCGAGTCGTGGTCCTAGGGATTGACAGCAGCTTATAGCCAGGTGGAGTGAGTTCAGAGATAATGACTTCATCACCTGAAGCACGTAACCAAGTCTCACAATTAACAATTTAGTGACTTACACACTTACAGGCTTTTGTTACATAGCCGAGGGAATAGGTGGGCGGGATTAGAAAACAAAATTGGGGTGCTTGCCGGGAGTTCGCGTGAGAAAGAGATAAACGATGGGGGATGGAGGAAATAGATGTCGCTAAAATAGAGAAAAAGCAGGAGGAGAGAAAGAGAGAGAGAGAGAGAGAGAGAGAGAGAGAGAGAGTAAAGGGGTAAAAGAGGTAAATCAGAGGTGCCTAGTGGATACTGTCGGCCAATCCCGAGGAGGAAATAGATGTCGCTAAAAAAAGAGAGAAAAAGAAGGGGGAGAGAGAAAGAGAGAGAGAGAGAGAGAGAGAGAGAGAGAGAGAGAGAGAGAGAGAGAGAGAGAGAGAAGAGATTGAGAGGGAAAAGAGAAGTCGCGAAAAATAAGAGAGAAAGAGAGAGAGGTGGAAGGGAGAAAAAAGATGTGAGAGGATGGAGGATGGCTGAAAGGGAGGTCGTTAAAAAGAGAGAACAAGAAGAGGGACAGCGAGAGAGAGAGAGAAAGAGAAGGGTCGTAAAAAGCGAAGAAGTAGAGAGAGGTGTAGAGTGAAAAAACACGGGAGGGAGAGAGATAGAGAGGGAGAGAGAGGGAGAGAGACAGAGAGAGAGAGAGGGAGAGAGAGAGAGAGGGAGGGAGGTAACGCGTGGAGAGGGGGGGGGTCGCTAAAAAGAGTAGCTCAGGTGTTAAATCCGCCGACTCTGGTTGATCAGACATCAAGTATGTGAATCGTTTTAATTGTTGTTTCTTTTCATATCGAACGTTAATTTTATCCAATATCGAAAGTGAAACTACGAGGTCAGAGTCCAGCAATGATATTGTCCTACCTTTCCAAGTTGCCTAAATTTCAAATTGGGGAAGGGACAGGGGCCATATGATGTATGAAGATGGTACATAGGGGAGAAGAATAGGGGGATGGGAAATGGGGGGGGGGGGGAGATGATATACATTGTATAGTGACTTAAAAACTCTATGTCAGGAGTAGCAAGGCTTGAAGAAGAATCATATAATGAGAGGTCGGCGGTTTGCCCTGGCTCCCGTGTGGCAGCACACAACATTGTCAGACGTCAACCTTGAGACCAGTCCACAGTATAGTCTATTATCATAGTGTTGGCGTTGCACGCTAAGCAACATACTAAAACTCAAAACAATCAACTGTGTAAACTGTTCTAATCGTGCGCGGAAGTTAATGGTACGTCGTTGCATAGAAAAGGTTTGTGCGCTCATAATAAAAACAATGTTTAGTAGTAAACGTGGCACGCACCTTGCTTCAATAATACATTGTTCTGGCTAAAAGCTTCTCTCAAACTTTTTTTTTCAAGCTGCAAAGAGTCCAAGCTACTCTGTTATTGTCGGATCAAATAATGTTTAAAGTTCATTTAAGTATTTAGCCTTTAATAATAGTAATTTTTCAAGACTGGTGATGTTAAATGTTAAATGTTGAAAAAAATGTCTTTTATGTACAAAGCAGACTGTTAAGATAGAGAGAGAAAGGGACAGAGAGGAGAGGAAAGGGAGAGATCAACGCAAAGTGGAGTAAAGGCAAGGGAAAATGAGAAAGAGAGGTGAGAGAGTAAGAAAGAGAGAGAGAGAGAGAGAGAGAGAGAGAGAGAGAGAGAGAGATTGGTAGAGATAAAGAGGGAGAGAGAGAAACGGAGGCAGACTGATAGAAAGACAGACAGAGACTGGAAAAAGAAAGAGAGGACCACATAAAGAGGAAACGTGAGTTAGAACAAGGAGAGAGGTGGTGGATAAAAGAGTGACATGCAGAAAAAGAGGGAAATAGAGATGGACACACAGAAAGAAATAGAAAGAGAGATATATATCGGCAGAAAGGCATACAGACAGACAGACAGTGATAGCGAGAGACGTAGAGAGAATTACAAGAAAGAGCTGTTGTTGCTGAGTTGTTGAGTTGGTTTAACGTCCAACATCAGCACTATATAGGCTATATTGTGGACGAGCCCTGTAACGCATTGTACTATAAGTTGATCTATTCATTTCCTCACCCTTTTTGGTGCGTAACTTTTGGGTAGCGGATCGGCTAGATCTATGTACATTATCTTGTTTGGTTGCATAACGTTTGTATTTCAAGCCTAAGAATTTAGTTTTGTTTATTGAACACAGCCTGCACTTGTATAGTCAATTGTTACTTGCGGACTTCCGACTTATTTTCTACGGACGAGTCGTGTGATTGGCTGTGTATAATTTTAATACCCCTAGACAAACAGAGCCTAACAGATCACCATCATCACCAGCAAATCTGTTACAGGCCCCAAGACTGACGTTTGACAATAATATTTTATGTGCTGCCACACACGATACAGGGCCGGGTTACCACGACTCCTGTCTCAGCCGGTCAAATTAAACTGTCACCGACTCAACCAGTAGGGAACGCAATGGCCAGGGCTCGAACCTGGATCTTTTGCGTCAGTAGTCGATGTTCTACCCCTAGGACAGTACATTTTCTATGCTAAATGAATAAGTTTACTCTAAGCGTGTTGTCCATTTCTAAGCTTTATATGTTCTGTGTTTTTTATTTGTTATGTCCCTAACATGTATGTTCTCTTAGGTTAGGTTGGTTGGTTGGTTGGGTTTTAACGTCCAACATCAGCAACTATAGGCTATATCGTGGACGGCTCTTAGGTTAGGTTGTTATATTCTACCAAGATATGTATGAAGATAAAAGAGGTACATTAAAACAACAGCAATCAAATCTATCAATTTTAAACTACAGTATTATCAAAGGTAGGGACTTCCATAACATGTTGTTACACACTTGAAGTTGTACTTATAATGAGATAAAGGATGCTTTTTTTCATAGTCCTTTTTTTTCTATTAGAACTGCACCATTCACCGTGATGTAACGAGATTCTAAGCAAAAGTTATGCACAAAATAGATGTATTTATTAATCTAAGTCTTTTCCTGAATTCGCATAAGTGTTATGAGTTACTGTTGCCTCTTACTGTTAGTCAATGTGGGTTTATAAAATACTACCACTGAACTAGCAGAATGATATATTCTCTTTTTTTTTTCAGTTTTGAGATAAAAACAAAAATTCTCTGTAAGTAGCCCTAATTCTACTATTGTTTTTCTCAGTATAATAATAAACAAAGCATGAGCATTTTCGCTTTAATCATTATGTTACAATACGTGAGTGACAGTGGCTTAAAGCTTTTACATGTATTTACATTTTCCTTCATCACAGAATGATTCTTTATAAGTAATGTCCTAACTAAAATGCCTTTTTTTCCATTTGATGAATTTTACACTTACACTTAAAGTATACGACAATTTCATTGAAACATAATTTGTTTTTATAATACTGAGAATGGCAAGTAGAGCCCAATTTTTCCTGATAGAAGTTGTAGCTCTCCTATCTTGTTCCTTTCTCTACTCTACGTTTTTCTTCTTTTAATTCATCTAAGGGAAAGTATTGACAAGGATAATGCTAGAGCGACTGAAAACTGCACTTGACAAGAAACTGCGAGAAGAACAGGCAGGATTCCGCCAAGAGAGATCATGCACAGACCAATTTGCGACATTGCGCAACATTATCGAACAGTCTCTTGAGTGGCAGTCCCCGTTGTACACAGTCTTTGTAGATTTTCAAAAAGTTGAGACCGAAATCATGAAGCGAAAGTGGGGATGGATCGGACACACTCTCCGAAAGCCTGCATCAAACATCACTAGACAAGCCCTTGACTGGAACCCACAAGGAAAGAGGAAAGTAGGTCGTCCCAAATAATCCTGGAGGAGTGTTGAAGAAAAAGTGAAGGCGTCAGGAACAACATGGGCAGAGCTAAGAAGGACCTGCCAAAATCGAGTCCGTTGGCAGAGCTTTGTTGAGGCCCTATGTTCCTCAAGTAATCAAGAGGCTTAAGTCAAGTCAAGTTAGTCAAGGGATTTTACTGAACAGATGAGATGTAAAGTATTGCTGCCCAAAAGTGCTATGTTGTTGGAAGGAATCTAGGGTATTTTATTTGATCTTTAGGAATCTAGATAGCACAGTTATTACATTTTTAATAGTGAAAAGTGAAATTGAACAATTAAAAAGGTTTAAATAGACTTGCCAAAAAAAGTTAGATCCTAAAATTCCTAGGCATTGACTCCGGAACGCTAGGTAAATGTCGACCTCAAAACACCCGTTCGTTCAGAACTGTTGAGTGACTACGTTATATCATAAAATTCATATGTGTTGTGTAAAAAAGATAACTTACTGATACTTCCTATGCCCATTGATACAAGTTCTAAGCCATAGAGGGGAGAGGAAATCGATATTGTCCTTTTGCCTTATCATTGTTTACTTTATTTTTACATAGTCAAAATGGTAACATTGTGACAGTTTTATATACATGTATTATGAAAGCAACAATAATTAGCGACCGCTGTAGCTGTTACCACTATGAATAAAGTGGCAGCTCAAAATAGTAACTGTAGTTTTTGTGTCAGTGTGTTAATTATAGCCATAATTATGTTCATGGATGCTTAATAATTGTAATTCACATAAGTGCGACATGGTGGGCTACTTCATAGATTTAGACCAGCATGAAAATTAACCCAGTCCTTATGAGATACAAAGCAGTAAAATATTTTGTCTATTAAAAAAAATCAATGCAAATTTTTCCGATCCTTCTGATAAAGTAAAACTTAAATTTACAAGACATTAAAATTCAAATTAATATCTCAGCAGTGGCTGTGCTTCCTAATCTAAGATTGCATTTTTTTCGAACACTTCAGTATTAGAGATGCTCATTAAATTTCAAAATTTTTATTTTAATACAAGAGTCAGAACAAAATTTTTAAATACATACAGTATTAATTTTTTGCTATTCATATGCTTCCCCCACCATGTTACTCTATTCATGACAGTCTCAGCTAAGTTCCGTTTTAAACGTTTTCCTGTCACTGTAACAATCTGTGTGACTACCTGTCTTCTTCACTTGGTTCAATTTTGTTTTTGTTATTGCCTTTTGAATTCTATTTAACCAAAACAAAACAAACAATAGACATAGAGACACCGACACATTAGCATTGTAAGCTTAAGATACAATTTTATTTACATTGGCTTCTTATTTGACAATGACATACACTCATTTCAAATAATCTTCTCCACAAAGACTTGAGAGACAAAAAAAAAAAAAAATCCTCTCTCTCACACCTATTTCCAACATCATTTAAACACCTGTAGTTTCTAACATGTTTGATATCACTTAAAACTCCAGTAATTGTTTTTTAATTATTATCATTAGTATCTTTTCTAATTCAAAACGTCGATAATAGGCAACCATGAACAAACTACTTTGTAGAAACCCTAGTTCTCCTATCCCATGCAAAGTTAGCACCATAAGACTTGATCCTCATTTTAGGCTTCTGCTGCTCTTCTACAAACCAGTCCCAACCTAGAGGAGAGGAAAAAAAAAACAGTAGTATATTTTATATTATCTATCAAGAACATCATGATACAATTATTAGAGCTTCATATATAACTTATAGTTATACACTTGAGTTACTTTTAGTTTTCAAAAGTGAAAAAAAAATGGCCACAGCGCACATGTAAATTGAAATCTTAGGATTGTTACTATTCTACAACCTTCTTAACCCTTTCACCTGCACATCGCACACTGCCGGTGCACAGACAATTGCAGTCATGTCCCAAAATGTAATATTGCTGATATACCGGGTGTTAAAAGGGAGTTTATTAACGGCCGATCGGGTTGGCTGTCACAACACACAAAAAAACAAAAACTTTTTCTGCCGATTTTGTCCGTCAACAGTTCGTGGTTAAAGGCATTTGTCTATCTTCTATGGCGTCTCTGTTGATATCTACCAATAATATTTTGTACATCCAAGACACAACAGATATAAAATAAGACAATAACTAAATGAGCAAGCCCAAATAATTGTATCTTTGGAAGTTCATGTATAGGAAAAAAATATGTTTTTGCCAAATAAGTTACAACATTTTCGGTAATATTTTTCCTATATAGATTTAATTATTTTCTTATCAAACTTGATTACCATTTTTCTCACAAAAGTCAATGGCATCTTCTTTTGAAGCAAAGTTGACCTCTGTGTTTGAAAGAGGGTCACCTCTGAAAAATAAAGCATATATATTTATTATTAAGCTTATTAAAGAAACAATACCACCAACCATAAAATATACAAAGTGAATTTTTGTTCATAAGTTTCACAGTGATGTAGGTTTTTTTTTTAATTTTTTATTTAAATCATATCAAATAGTAGTCACATGGTTATGACTTTGAAAAAAAGATGAGATTTAATAACAACAATTCTTTTTAAAAAATCCAGCATTTTGATTATGAACTAGCAATGCACTATAAATAAAAACATGAAACAAACAAAAACAGTGGTCATGCAAGTTAAGGGAAAAATGCATTTTTATAAAATTTCATATCTTCAGAGAGAATTTGACGACAGATTTTGACACAGAATTGAAAAAAGACAATCATAATCGGATGACATATTAATGCAGCACCTGAAAGCGATGAATAACACAAGGTTAACTGTACACTACCACAAGATCACATCTAGATATAATTATAAACAATAAATCAAAGATTACAACAAAATGTTTAAAATTTGAATTTGATTTGCAAGCCTCCACCAACATCAAACATCATTCAGACCTCCTGAAAAGAGCATTGTTTTCACAGGGTATGAGACATGTGACTGAAATGGATGTCCAGATGGAACAGTCAAGATGTGATTTAAACCATACACTGAAAGTGTGGGGGTTTAACCCCTCCTCTAAAGAATGTTCCATATATATACATATATATTTGGGCTGACATTCTAATCCCACACCTGCCAATGCTTTTGGTCAATTGGTAAGAAGATGCAATTTGCAAACCATACCCTTTTCCTATCACACAAAGGAAAACTACAGGTAGTACATACGTAGAAGTCCATCCCATCAGAGGATTCTCCCATCTTTCCCTCTCATCAAATTCCATACGCCATCTGCGAGAGTTGAAGGTTCCAGATTGCATAGAGTTCACAGCTGGCACAAAGATGCGAACAGTCCTAGTCTTGACATGCTCTTCAGGAACTCCAGTAATGCTTGAAATGTCAACCTTTTATGATTACAAATAATAAATATGATTCATTAATATCAATGTTTAATAAACCAGCTTTGAGCCTTGGCTCTATTATAAAGCATTATCACAGGTATCAAAGGTATTTATCATATTTCAGGAAAAAATATCACAATGTACACTTCCCACTTACCTCTCTACAAATTCTGACGAATTTTATGAATTTCAAAGATTTTGAAACTAAAATGCATTATTTTGTTTCATAGATGTTTAAAACTCACTTTGTCTGGAACTGATATTGTTATGCCCTTGTGGTCATCTTTTTTCTCATCAACACCAGTGCTTCCTGTGGCTGCTGTGATGCTTGACATAGTTCTGTAAAGAAAGTTTACAATCAATTATTGATGCCTAGTTTAACAGGTAATTTCAAAAACTAGTTGCTTATCAAATCCAATATGAGGAAAGGCACCAAAATTAGTTTATTACTCTGTTACAAAACAAAATGCATTTTAAAATTTAAAGCAATAGATCAAGTAAAGCAAGCAAACAAACAAAAGTAACAGTAATTTTTCATGATAATTTGCAACATGTGAGAGGAAATATTGGTTTGTGCTCCCTGAAAGTGGAAGCAAGGAAAAATCAAGTTTTGGTGAACTGGATTGCTGTTATTATTTTTTTTTTATTTTAAATTATCATCATGTTTAGTTTTATTAGCTGTCTGATACCAGTTAATAATGTCAACCCATGAGTATGAGTAAATCATGATCATAAAATCCACTTAGATCAGCAAAAGTCAATCACACACTTTTGATTTCCTGGTCTTTAAAATACTCAGGCACGTCCATATCTGACAAACTTACTAGTCTTTCTTGTATCAATGGACCATTGATACAAGAAAGACTAGTAAGTCTGTCAGATATGTGGATTTTTCTGGAATTTAAGAGTTTTTAAAACCATAATGAGATAGATCTCTACTTGGTTTTGAAGAGATTTACTCATTAGTAATTGGTGAACTAAACGAATGAATGGCCAATGGATCAAAATCCAGAATAGATTTATATTCCAATCTAGCAGTTGTAAATAAAACTGAATGATGAAAACTTTAAATCTTAGAGTTTCTATAGATATGCACTATATGTAGTATTTCTGTCGCTTTATTGTTTTTGCAAATTTTGCCATGTATACCTACTTGATTCTATATTTAAGTGCTCAAATTCTTTGGTCTTGCCTCCAGCCCTAATGTTTCCTAGCTCTAAAGAAAGACTATTTGTTATGTTAAGTAAAAGGCTGTCATTACTTGCAGCAGGGGTAACAATAAACAGAATGTTTTATTTTCACCCTAGGTGGACATAAACATTGATCTTATTTACACCTGGGTTGAAAATAGACAAAGGTGCTTATTTTCAGCCGGGTTGAAAATAGACGAAGGTAGTTATTTCCCCCCTTACAAGCTGCACAGTGCTATTACTCCGAGCTTGATAGCCTGCTTATGAGTGTGTGTTCATGCCGGAATTTTTGTATTGTGTTCGGCACAGTAAAGACATTATCTTTGTGATGCACATATATTCTATTAAGACGCAATCTACAATAAACGTCTTAAACAGTATTTTTCTTGGTAATCTAATGTGTAATATTTTACTAAATAGCAATAATGTGTGTTAATATCGAAAGGCTCAGTAGTAAGAGTGCTTGTCTAACAGGTATAAGGGTGCGGTTCAATTTCAAGTTTTCACAAGTGTTTAGCTCAAGATGGCTTAATCAGCACCCTTTATTATTTATAATGGCAGGGCTTAGGTTATATTTAATCATACTTTTAAGAATGCAATGCGCGTTGATGCTTAAATGTCACAGAGTCCTTGTCTTACGTGTAAAAGGCTGTGGGTTTAATTCCCAACCTTTATAAATGTTTGGCTGAGATGACTCAGTCAGCAGCCTTTTATTGCGGAAGGGTTAAGGTTTGAATCATACTGTAATGAGCTTTAATACCGAAAGTTGTTAGAGTGCTTGTCTTAGTTATAGAAGAGTGTGGGTTCAATTCCAAACCTTTATAAGTTTTTGGCTGAGATAGCTCAGTCTGCCATCTTGTATTGCGGAAGAGTTAAGGTTTGAAACATACTTTAATAAGCTTTAATACTGAAATTAGGTACCACAGGTAAAAATTCAAATGTTTGTTAATTGTATTTATTTTTAGCAGATTGGAAAGGCCTTTCGGAAAAATGAACAACATAGAAAAAATCCATTATATAGAAATCCATTTAAAAAAAAAGTTATATTTTAAAATGTATCTTTATCACTACATTGGCATGTTATATATCAAATTACAGGTAATTTTTTAAAAGCTCTATAGTAAAGAATAGCAATGCAACACTTTTATTAAAAGAAACAAAAATATAGATCATTAAAAAAATGAGTTTGGCTATTGATAATGACTTTGGTATTATTTTCACCCGTGGTGCAATTGCAGCCAGGGTAACAATAAACAGAATGTTTTATTTTCACCCGAGGTGGAAATAAACATTGGTATTTGGTTGAAAATAGACGAAGGTGGTTATAATTTCCAGCTGGGTTGAAAATAGACGAAGGTAGTTATTCCCAGAAACACTAACAGGAGTAGCAAATATAAGTCTCTGTGTTGCTACGGGACACGGATGAATCTCAGGTTCAATCTGAACTCGGGGGAACTTGGAAGGAATAATAACCTGTCGCTGTTTAAACTTTAAGTTGTTATAACTTCGCGAGGTAAGGCGCAATAAAAAAAAAAAAACGGGTCAAATAAGATATTGTTTTATTTTCACCCATGGTGCAAATAAACACACCGTAAGTAAAATAAATGGAATACGAGCATATTTAGACAAAAACGCCATAAAAAGCGAAATTTGGATAGAAACACTTCCCTGAATCTCACTAACTGACTAAGTAGAAACCACTCGCTGCATGCTTCTCACAGTTAGTAAATGCTAAAAATAGCAACATAGTTGAATTGATGTATTGCACAATCTTAATAATGAACACTATTTCTCAATTTCTTTAAGAAAAAAGATTTTTTTGGGGGGCATCATTCTGAACATTGGCATTCAAGCAGCTCTCACTCAGTCTTAGAAGTTTGAACTGACGTGCCCCAATGAAATTGAATGACAAAAACTTAAATCTAGTTTTTAAGAGTTATTTTAATCATTTCTAATTTTGGGCACTCCTTGAGTTTTGTGGTCCCTAGCCTGTGGGTGTTCAAATGGGTGGGCGGCCGGAATTCGATTATGAAAATTGAATAAAATACCAGCTGCACTCTCTGTCTTTTTGGGGTTTTTTTCTATTAAAATCAATTAAGATACATGCCAGTTGTACTCCCTGTGTTTTTATTTTTTTTTATTGTATTGGCATGTTTTGTTTGATTCAAAAAGACAGGACGCGATTTGATTGTATTCAATTGTTTATTTGAACATTGGCAAAATGCGGGCGGGGAAGAGGGGTGAGGACAACATACATTTTATAAGCACAAAAGAATTAGGCCGATTGATCTGTTTAGCAATTGACACTTTAGATCTTTATCTCTCACACTCGCTTGATTTGTCTGTATACATGTCTCTCTCTCTTTATCTTTCTCCCTCCCTCTCTCTTCTCTCTTCACAGTTTGACTGACTCCCATGTAATCGAATCCAACCCACCCACCCCTCGAATCCCGCCCACCAAGCCATTTGATCGCCCACAGGCTAGGGACCACAAAACTCAAGGAGTGCCTAATGTTGAAACTTAAGGTGTAGATCTAGACTCTAGATCTTCGTTGGATCTAATCTATCTAGATTCTAGATCTAGGCCTTCAAGAGAATCATCAGAATTAACTCATTTTAGTCACCTTCCCCCCAAAAAAAACTAGATCTAGGCTATTGGCGTAAAGAATGGGAACAGAGGCTCTATCTTGATTAGTTAGTTATTAATTTCAGTTGATCAAATTATCAGATGTATTACCTTGAGAAATAAGGCAATCCATAGTTCGATCTTGAAAGTAGTCGTACCGATGAAAACAACTTGGAAGCCATTTTGAGGAGCTGGTAACTAGTGAGTGACCTTGCACATCCAGTTCAAACAGTCTAGAATTTTTCGTGAAAGGGGAGGCTAAGCCCAAGAAGATTCATTGTTTTTGTTCCAAGATGGCTTTCCTGAGGGGGCAACGTATTCTAGAAGATTTATAAATACGCAGGATAAATATGATAGAATTAATTTTTGTCCTAGCTTATTATTTAGAAAACCACTTCTCTTTGTAGATATATACAGGAAATCATTTTTTTTCGAATATTCATTGAGCATACTTAGTCATTTGCATGTTGATTAGATCAAAAAGAGATGCAAATTTTAATCTAGGTTTTACTAAGAACTGAAAATAATTGTAAACCCTAAGATCTAGAATCTAGATCTAGATTGTCTGGAAGGCAGCCATCGCAATTTGAGAATTTTATGTTCTACATCTAGATCAAAAGACCTTTATATGCTGAAGAGTTTTAAAAGAGCTACGGTATGGTGGCCCATAGATTTAGATTCAAATCTCAAACTTGAAAGTTGAATAGATCTAGATCTAGATCTATGTAAAATAGTCTGAATTGAAAACAGGAACGCTTTAAAGCAACAACTACCAAACAGAAACATTTGCGATGGAAGATACTGTGCAACCACCTTTCACAATTCGAATTAGAACAGAGAATAACCAGGATATGGACTGGATGGTGAAACCTGATGAAGTGACATTTCTTCAGACTTTGGTAATACATTGTTTGTAGATCTAGATCCCTATATGTTTTCTTTCTTCTACCATTTTGTATTTATAACTACATTTACATTTTCTGCAGATTCCCTTTCGATATTAAATTTTAAAGTTCTTATTCCTACCCCAAACATTTTTATTTGCATTATATTATTTTACTAATCCATTACATTACATTTAGGTCTGGAATTAAATGCTTCTTTGGACAAAATAAGAAAATGCAAATTATGGTAGCCTACTTGACTTTGAAATTGGTGAAAACTGATCACTACCAGGAACTGACATTAGACTTCTCTCTCTATCTGCAAAGTGTAAATTATTGAAATTCCCTCGTAAGTATACCATGTTGGTTAAAAAAAAATAACTTAGTCAAGTTTGTAACTATTATTTATAAGTTGTTTTATTCATGTTTAATCTATAATCTATGTCTTTTAATAGTAAATCAATTTTGGGTACATTTCAGGAGGTATTTACTCAAATCATGCCTCAGTCCACCCACACAGCTTTTGAATGTGAGTGAAACATTGCAGTTATTTATATTTCAGGAACTGATTATTCCTCAAAGAATCATCAGTCCTACTGTCATTCCATAGTTAATATAATTAATTCCAAAATAGTATGCTTTATTACTAAGAACGCTTTGAAATTATATTTCATATACTTTGTTTTTGTTTTTGAGAGGCTCTGTTGTTCCCTTCTTATCAGAAAACATTGTCTTGTTTGTCTTTCTTGCACTTTTTGGAGGATGCTTTCTAAGTTCTTCTGTGCGTGCATGTAGACAGTGTTTAAAAGATATACTGTCTACGTGCATGCACTAAAAAATATCTTGTAAAGAGCGCAAGAAACACAAACGAAACAAAGTTTTTTTATGAGAGGAGAGCAATGGTGCCTATCAAAACACATGTGTAGAGGTTTCAACAATTATGTAAGTAATGATCAATTATGTTATTATACAGCTCTTAAATTAATTGAGCACTTTTCTTTATTTGTACTGAAAACTATACAACTATACGCCCAGACGAAAAAGTTGTGGTATTGAAAATTTACAACCTTGAAAAGGAAATGAAGCTTTTTTTTTTTAATATAAAATCTTGTTAAGAGTGAAAATTATGAAATTATAACTCTTTAAAACTGTTTCCTTTACATTCAGATGAAGACGAAGATGGCGACCGGATAACTGTCCGTAGTGATGAAGAAATGAAAGATATGTTCAACTATGTAAGTTTCACTACCATAATTTATATATTATATTGATCTAGATAATGTGTTTTTATCCATGCTTCATTGATAAGGTACAAAGTATCAAGCTTAAATGTTTGTTTTTTACGGAACCATTAAAATATATCTTTCCCATTTATTTACATTTTTATTTACCAAGTTGCGATTCAATAGCAAAAACCCAACAAACAAGTGTGTGTATCTTCGTTAGTGTCATCTAATCTCATAACTTCAGCTTCAGTTACACTAAATGGACTCTCTTCTTTGAAAATTGAATGCTTTTTTTCCCAGTACTTCAGTGAACTCAGTGCTGAAGATAAAGCAAGGGGTCTCTTACCACCCTTGATAATTTTTCCCAAGCGTAAGTAGCTGCAGATGGCAATTTTATTTTATTAAGTTTTTATCTTACCCATGTCACATGTAAACAAATACTTTTTTTTTATAATCGCCCAAAATAAATGTAATATGCTGCTTTTTAATAGTTGCTTTTTATTTCAGAATAAAATTTTAAGTTTACTTTTCCAGAGTTTATTATTAGGCTGCTTTATATTTACATAACCACCAAGAATGGTAAATGAGATGAATGTTATTGAAACTTTCAAAAAGCTTCTTCTTTCTTCTGTGTCCATCTCTTTGTTAAATCAGATAAAGAAAATTACATTTTTGTAAAGGGACAACAAAGCAGATTTTGATTGGAAGTTATTTGGAGAAGATAAGTGAAATCCCCTACAACATTAAGTCAGTCTATGTGTTATGGCAGAGCACAGAATGTTAATCAATGAAGATCATGCCGACATAAATGTGCTTCAATGTAATGATCAAATGGTTATTTCATTTCAATTTTTTAAATTAATTTTTTGTACTTAGGGGAAATATATATTATGGTCAAGCAATTGTTTTAATACAGTCATGTATAAACATGTGCAGAAACCTTTTTCTTTACCATTCTGTTAATGTTTTTCATTTAATGCACATATTAGAAAGACAAATTCAGCAAATTATTTTAATTGATTGTAATTTTCCATTTTAGAAGGGAAAACTCCTCAAAACAGAAACATTCATGGCTTGAAGGTATGCATTCGACATGTTTTTCTTTAGTTTTTATAATTTGTAAAAATTTTACATGACATTTATTGAAGCTTTAAAAGAAATATACTTATTTTGTAAGTGCTTCTAGGTGTGGGTAGCATGTAAATACAATATTTATTTTGAATATTTTAAGGTTAACTTTTTGTGCTACAATAGCTCTCTAAGGCTTTTGCAGAGTTGTGCTATCCTTGTGTGTTTAATCATTGCTTCATTATTTTTTTTAAATTTGTGTTAGATCTTCAACAGAGTGCAGTTGCAATGAGCAAAAAGGGATACCCTCTATTTAAAATTTCACATCCGTTGAAATTATATTTAGTTAAACACATACATTGAGTGGAATATTTTACTGTGCCATCATAATGAATATTCAGTTGCTGACAAAATTTACTACTAAACTTGTGTTCATGTGTTAAGTCTAAGGAAGATGAGCCTATGCACATGAGGATGATGAAGTGCCCACTTTTGTTTCAGATACAGACAAATGGTCAGACTCGTGAAGCACCTTCTAAGCAACAAAAACCTGCAAATCAAACAATGACGTGTGTACATTTGACATTTGCTTTCACAATCATATTTTATAATTTTCCTTTGCACACAGAAAAATATCCCAAAAGGGCCATGAGAACTACAAAATTATAATTTTATGTACTTGTGGATTGATATTAAAACTTCCCAAGGAGCCATGTCAAAAATTGAAAAGAATTTCTTCTTCGTCAATGTAATTATGTGGTCAAAGTTATTGAAGGTAATGATGATCAGCTTTTGCAAGTTTTTTAAGGTCAAAAAAGTATTTTTATTACATACTATATATTTTTTTTTACATTTTTTAAAATTGTATTTGGTATTAAAATGATACATTTTTAGTGCTCTTAGTGCTGTTTTCAAAGGTAGTACAAAATGAATAATTTTACCAGGCTTCGTACTTTTTCATAAACAAAGCTGAAAGTGTGCTAAGAAAAAAAATTATAAAGCAAATTTTTGTTTTAACTTTTTTTGCCTAGTAGTTCCTTAAGGATCACCATATCTATAAAGTATTCAGAAAATTGTGAAGTAAATTAAATTATGAGTATATACCATATTAACTTGTTCAGTACTTAAAAATAACATTTCAACCATATTATTTTGCTTATTTTAGTCAACAGGTTGGTTTAGAGAGTATACTGAGCTGTGGTCAGATAACAAAAGAATCTTTACATTATGTCCAGATGCTTGGACATGGGAACAGTGGCCAAGTTTACAGGTAGGTCGTTTTACTCTGCAAACAATTGAACAACACACACAAAAAAAGCAATTAAAAAATATGCACTAGTTTTTTATATTTTTATTACAGCAATGGAAAAAAAAGACATATTATCATGACATTTTACTAAGTTCCCTATTTCCCTATTTACTTAGTTATCTTCTGAGTTGCAAAACAGTGGTCAAATTTACAGGCAAGTCGTTGCAGTTTGCATAATATTGCAATTTAACAATACAACGTAGCAAATAAAAATCTACTCACTTTTGTTGACTGAAGTTTATCTTGACTTTCTATCCAGTTCACTGTTGTTATTATATCTTCTTATTTTGCAGGGCAGTGCACAAACAATCAAACCAGATAATGGCAGTCAAGGTGAGGTTTGTGAAGAAATCCCTAAAGTGAGATCACTTCATCACACAACAAACATGTCTGATTGATCAAAGATTGACTGACATCTTTCTCCATGAATTCCATTTTAAACATTAATTATTTCTAAATGATTTGGTTTCTTCTTTATGCTCAGGGCACTTATGAAAATCTGAAAAAAACGCCAAGTCACTAAAGAATTGCAGAATCTGTCTATATTGGATTTTAGTTTAATCAATGATGTACCGGTAATTAGGTATAAGATCATTAAATCATTTTTCAAGTTTGTCTCCAGTGATCAATCAGACATGCATCAGAATTGACATATGTGTATGTTATATGGAAAGTGCAAGATTTTTGTTTCATATTTTTTCACAGGAGATTGCCCTGGACATATCCGTTGCTGTCCAAAAACAAATTATTTCAGAGCTCGAGATTTTATATAAGGTAAGATTTTATTCTTATTATTGTAATACACGATCACGTTATCTTTTTCATTGGTTCACATAGTTTATTCTGCCTTATATTTTTATGCTCTTAAGTTTTAAGGTAATGTGTATTTAAAAGTTTTCAAAATTATCTATTGTTTTCATTTCAGTGCAATTCAAGAATGATAATATCATTTTATGGTGCTTTCTTCTGCGAAAACAGTGTATCCATATGTACAGAATATATGGATGGTAAGACTTTGATTTGCTTAGTAAGAATACAATATTATGAGAGTATTTTATCAAGGATATTTTAAATGGTGCAAACTATTCTTTGCTTTCAAATGTTTTGTGCATCTGATTTTTTAGTTTTCTGTGAGGAACTATTTTCTTCAGTTTGTTTCATGGGTAAAACATTTATGTAGGACTCAAGAAATAGATGTTTAAATATTGAAGAATTTTTTTCTTCATTCTCTTTCGATTTTTTTCAAAGCTAACCTTTTTTTTTCAATGTCCATATTGTCCAATAGTTTTTTGCTCTCAAAGGTTTAATTTTTGCATCATAGTTTTTCTGCTATTAAATAATATTTCAAATATATCTGTCACAATGTGCAGTTATGCACCCCACTTTCCATTGCAAAGCAACCATATGGCAATCATCAAGTATCTGGAGTTATATAGTTTTTGTATTTTTTATTTGTACTTTCGACACACCTGTTTCAAGCTTAACTTGTTTGCTCAGTGAAGAACTCTCAGAATGTCTGGCATACAACTATTCACTCTTTTCTCACTCTCAATACATTTTTTTTTAATTTTTAACTTTTCTACTTTACAGGTGGATCTTTAGATCAATACATGCCAGTACCAGAGCATTACCTGGGCCAAATTAGCATGTGCGTTTTAGAAGGCATGCTCTACATGTGGAACATAAATATTTTGCATAGGGGTTGGTATCTATTCCATTTATTTTTTTATCTATCTTGGTATTTATGTGTCTTAACTTTCTCACTTTTCATTTCAATGTATTTGTTAAAAATTTTGCTCATTAAAAAATTCAGATTAATAAATACAATGCAATGTAAAAAAGATGCTTAGAACAAATTAATATTAACTTTTTGAATGTTGTAAGAAGAATACAAGGAAGTTTGTTTTTATCCATTGTGAATCTTTTGTTATGATTTGAAAAATCCCTTTTCAGATATCAAGCCATACAACATCCTAGTCAACAGTGCAGGAGAAGTAAAACTTTGTGATTTTGGTGTTAGTACACAGGTTTGTTTACATGTTTATGGAATGTTTTTCTGAAGGTGTTACCAATTAACAATAGTTACCACTAGAAGCTTGTAATTGTAGTGGTTTCGAGGTGAAATCTTCTCTTTTAAAAAAAAATCTTTTAAAAGATGGAAGTCCAATGTTTTTATTTTAAAATGTCTGTAGTGTTGGCAAATCAAAGACATAGATGCTGGGTAGCTGTAAAGTGCACACTCTTCCGATCACAAGGCCTAGGCTCAAATCTCGATGCTGCTGCTTTGTTTCACTCTGATTTGGTCAATGTCAGAAGTTCTGATACGCCTTCTCTGTCTCCGTGTACTTCGGTACCAATGTTTATATGTTGGTAAAACTGGTTCTTTTTTCCTCTCTTATCAGACATTAGTCTTGGTACTTGTATTTACTATAGCCTAGTTGCTGACAGTGGCACATTAAGAAACCAACATACCTAAAATAAAACTGTTGTCCTGTAACGTATGAGAGAAAAGTTTTAGAACAATTGTATTTTTTACTTTTTTTATAATGTATACATTTCTTCCTATTTTGTTTATCTGATCTCCGCAATGTACTCTATTCTATACCAAAATTTGATTGATGTCTTTAGAACTATATATAAGCACCACATTTTTAGTGAATCATACTCTTACATTACTTGAATTGAATAATTTTCCCTCTTGGTGATTTGTAAAACTTAAATCGCATTGAACTGCTTATACGCTATGGGCCCTTTTTCATTAATCACTTCTATATGTTAATCTCTCATAATATCATCAAAGGACAATTTTTTTTTTTCAGCTTGTGAAATCAATAGCTTCAACTTACTTGGGTACCAATGTTTATATGTCGGTAAATACTGGTTCTTTTTTCCTCTCTTTAATCTTCTCTAATTTAAATCACGATTTGTTATTTTTTAATTATAATATATATTATTTTTATTGTCATAAATAGTGAGCATATTCTTAGACTGAAACGGAAATTGAATGAAAGATATAAAAGGCAAAGCCAATTTAACTAACATTTTCTGTTATTTTGCTGATTGGGATTATGAATTAGAAAGGTAATGGTTACATTGGACACAACAAGTATCGACTCATATTTCAGATTAAGTTTACCTTTTAAGTTTTTGTTCTTTTATCTATAATGTACTGAAAAGTGTTTTTTTTTTGTTCTTTCTCATATTATTTTCATAATCACTGGTAATTATTATTATCATCATCATCATCATCATTATTATTATTATTATTATTACTACTACTACTACTACTACTACTACTACTACTACTACTACTACTACTACCTTCTTCTTCTTCTTCTTCTTCTTCTTCTTCTTCTTCTTCTTCTTCTTCTTCTTCTTCTTCTTCTTATTATTATTATTTTTATTATTATTATTATTATTATTATTATTATTATTATTATTATTATTATCATTATTATTATTATTATTGTGATATTAGCCAGAGCGTGTGCAAGGTCAAGAGTATGGAAAACCTGCAGAAGTGTGGAGTTTTGGAGTTACCCTTTTTGAAGTACGTTTTCTTTAAATTCCTCTTAACTTTTCTCTTTTTTGGCTTTTTTCACCACTGGAACTTGGCATTTACAAAAAACAATACAGAATCTGCTACATACGTTTTATATCAGTATCTCACAGCTTCCACTGATCTTATACCCTCTACAATATATATATATATATCAAATTGAAGGTAATTGAATGGAGTTTCAAAATTTGCATATTATATCAAAAGGTTGTGAGCAGAATGCCCTTTTATACAAGCTTAAAAAGAGACAACTCTGAAAAGGGTTTACTCATTTTTTTACACTAAATTTCCCTAAACTGAATGAAAAAGGGTCTTTTATGAGCCAAAAAGAGCACCGCAAAATTTTTCGTTAGTTACAATACTTTATATGCAGTTTTCACAGCAAAAAATTGTTTGAGTTATGGCAAGAAATGTGTCCACAATTGGTCAAACATTAATTTATTGGTGAAAAGTAAAATGCCACAGGAGATGTGATCAAAGTCACTCCAGTCTTGTAAAACGCATAGGCTGTCTATTGTCAGTCTGTCACGACAAAGTCAACAAGGGCATCTGGGTTTTGAGCCTTTTTTTGATGATAAATGGTTCGTTGTTGTCATGACGTCACGCTGTATGGTCAATATGAGATACAAGTCTGTTTACAAGAAACTAGAGATTGCTTGTTTATGTCTTATAAATCACCAAAAAAGTATAAAGAATGCCCCAGCTCTAATTAGAGAGGAAGTAGAAGTATATCCTCACTGTTTAATCGGCTCGCACACTTTGTACATGGGATATTATAGTTCACTAACTAGACATTAAGTTACTTTTTGGACCAGCTTTTGAGCTGGTTAAACAGTCTTACGTTACTGAAAGTGCTAACAGATATATGTATTCATGCTCCTTTATACAACTGAAGTCAACTGAAGTCCATACTACAGATACAGAGATTTATTACAGTGAATGTCACCTTGGAGATATGAAAATGTGCTTTAAAAAGTAGCATGTTCATTTAAAACAACAAAATAATAGAGTGGTACCTGCTTAAAATTTTTCATTGATACTTTATAAATATTAAACTATGTGAGGGGAGAATCATGATTATGTATGCAAGTGTGCAATAATTAGAGTAATTTTATTAAAACAGTGATCAACATTTATCCATAATAAATTACATTTTCATAACAGTTTTATTGAATTATATGAATGCCAATAATTATATTTAAGGAGTCTCAACATAAACCACATCCACAATGATTTCTTTTTTATTTCAGCTTGCCACTGGTAAATTGCCATTCAAAAGTGTAAGTTCTATTAAAAATTGTGTCTTAAAACATTTTATTACTAAGAATCGAACTTGGTAAATCAAAATAACTCTTTAAATTTAACTATACTTCTTTTTTTTTTAATTCAAAAGTTTGTCCTTGTCATATTCTTTTGTTGGTACATTTTAATTCCTTATAACTCTTAAATTTAGAGAGGGGCAAACTGGCTCAAGTGGTAGAGCATTAGTCTCCAGATTGAGAGGTATGCAGTTCAAATTCCACAATCGATCAAAAAATGATTTGTCCGATTTTGTCCCCTGTAACTGGCTGGATCAGTGTCAGTATAATGTGACCGGTTGAGACAGGAGTCCAGATCTCCCTACCCTGTTTTGCGTGTAGCAGCAATTAAAATTGTCACACGTCAGTCTTGGACGAATAACCAACTCAATGCAACTAAGCGTTTTAATTCTCTTTTTTTTATGTGTGTGCAATTAACTGTATGGAACACACCTTATAAATTTGTGTTATTTCATAAGAAAGTTATAATGATATGCCTTAGGATTTGCAAATTGCAAAGCTTTTAACAATACTGAAGTTGGAGTAAAACATTATGTCTTAATAGCTTTGTGTCTACTCTTCTATTTACATGTTTCAGTTAAACGAGGCTACCAAAGCTACAACGTTGCAACCTTTCCAAATAATGAGGGTCATTATTGACGAGGTACATTATTCCTATTATGAATTTATATTGTTTTGGGTAAAGCAGTTCTTGATACAAGAAAATAGATAGAGATTAGGATGGTAGAAGAAACAAGAGGGGCTCAGATTAGGGCCGGTATCAAATGGATCGAGGAGGGAGAAAAAGGGTCAAAGTTATTTCTAAATCTGGAATAAGTTAGGACAAAACAAAACACAATATTTTGTCTTATAAACAGCGATGGACAGACAGTGGACTCATGCAACGGAGTGTTGAAAGAAATATGTAATTATTATGAAAATATTTATACAGAAGGAAAAACCGATGAAGAAGTGGCCCACCAGACGGACGTATTTGCATCTACTATTGAAATACCGAAAAAGATTATACAGTTATATTTTCACCAATGAGTATTTTTTTTTTTTAATGTTGACAATAGCTCTTTAACAATTATGGAGATTCTTAAGCCTGGATAGCTAGTTTAATATGGAACTGAATAAGGCTCAAGAGAAATATAATAATAATAATAATATTTATTTATTGAGCACTTTCCCTTCGCAAAGCTCAAAACGCTTGACAACATTTTAAGCATAATCACCAAAGTGTTCAATATGATATAGAGTCACGTAGAAGCATTTACATACACAATTCCCTAAAAGTAAAATGACTTTAAAAAATTGTATAGAAATATTATAAAAGGCTCTCAAAGTTATACACAAATAATTGTTATAAATATATGTTAATAAAACTTAAGAAACAAGGATATTTTAAACACACTGAACTTATTAAACATTAATATAGATCTATCACAGAGTCAGGAAGGGTTAAAATATTAAGCACTAATGCTCGGATAAAAAGTGAGTTGCAAAAGAGGAAGAACAGCGTTCGATTTAAAACTAATAGCCAGCTAAGTTATGTCGCAGCATCATAGTCAATTCGTTTGAATTTTAATTTAAAAATGAGACTTTAAAAGATGTGTTTTTAGTTAAGATTTGAAGAGTGTTAATGTATTAACATTTTTCATTTCATCAGGAAGGTTATTCCAAAGGTTTGCACTTTGGAAAGAAAAGGTTCTTAGACCGAAATTTTTTAAGTTGTATCTTGGTTTCACTAGGAGGTTCTTGCCAGCTGAGCGTAGGTCTCTAGATGGTGTGTAGGGTATAACTAAAGTATTTTCTTCGTGCTGGGTATCACATTAAAATGTTTTTTTTTTTTTTTTTTACCTTCTATCAGACACAACTGAAACTTCCTAGAGAACATTTCTCCCCTGAGCTTGTGGATTTTGTGAACAGATGGTAATTGATATTTTTTTTCTATGAATTGCGTAGTTTCTGTTTTGAATGGTCCTCTTCTACTTCTTTCTATTTTTTACATTGATTGACCAAATAATTTTTCACAGAGGAAAACTATCTTTTTTGTGTTAATATTTTCTTGTCCTTTTTTTTTTATTATTTGATTTCCAACTATATAGATATATCATTAAAAACTATCATTACATTTTTTCAGTTTACACAAAACACCAGCTTTAAGGCTCAGTGGTCAAGACATTTTGGTAAGATTTAAAAAACAATTGTATGTCTCAATATGAATAACTGTTATAACCATTTAAGTAAAATTGTATTTTTTAATAATTTCAACAGCTTATCCTATAAATTACAAAAATATATATTTCTCATGGTAAAGTCAACTTGGTGGTACAAAACTGAGTTGCAATACCATCATTTGGTGTTTTCAACCAAAAATCTTTAGACCAGTCTGTTTGTTCTCAAACAAGGAAGATATGGATCAATGAAGGAATAAAATGTCCAGATATATCAAATTTACTTTTATTAGGAGTATAAAAACTAAGTATAGGAAATTCATGAAAATAAAAAGCTGGTATCTTTTTTTATTTTTATTTTTTATTAATGTGTGATGGATGTATGTATTTTAGCTGTAGATTAATTGTGATATATGCCTTTACTATTAATATAATTCTCCTCAGAACCACCCATTCATAAAACGTCAGAGCAGTTTTGACCCATCATTAATATCACAGCTTGTGATAAGCAAACAACAAGCCTCACAGACCTCTATGATCTAGATTTTTAGCCTGGTGTTTCTTATAAACAGTATACCTCAGATTTTACCATGCACAAGTTGATATAGATTTTTTTGACCCGGTAATAATTTATCCTTATTTTATGTGCTGGTGTCATTGGCATAATGCACCAAACTTATTTTAGGTAGTGGAATTGAGTAAAATGAGAACTGATTCCTTGGATCTATCAAAGTGCTGTTGTCCTACATCTTTCAGGAAATATTTACCTGTGACTAAACTTTTGCTACCAAATAGATGAAGCAAATCACATAACGAGGGTGGATTGAAGAGCTATTACTCTAATAAATATATTTACATGAAAATTTAATTTTAACAATAATGAAAGAAATAGTATGTCATTGGTATTTTAGATTATATTTCCTATATAAAGGAAAATGATATCTTCTGATAATCTTTCCATTAATGATGCCATTCTCATTTCAAAAATATTTGTTGTTTTTTTCTCTCTTTTTACCTAATAAATTTGATCATAAATGAAAAATAATGCAAAAGTAAAAAATACTTGATATTGTCAATCAGTGTTCAGATATTGATTTTAGAGATACCATATCCACTCAAAGTGATAGCATGAAGAACAAGTTCATTGAACAAAATTGAAATTTGTGTGTATAATAGTCTGTTCCTTATTTTATTTTTGTCGTACAAGTTAACGAAAGAAGGAAAAAAATTTCATTCATTCATGAACAATACAGTATTGAATTTCTGCGTCAGTGATGGGTGCCTTTTTTGTCTGGATTTTGTTTCTTTTTTATTTGAAACATATCAAACTATAGTAAATGCCATTTACATGCACTTCAACTTGCTCATGAACAGTAAAGCTATCTTTTATTATTTGGAAATAGACAAGACGTGTGAAAAAAAATAAAAAAAATCAGAAAGTACATCTATATATAATTTCAAAAAACCACTTTAAAATTCATATATAAAATGTATCTCATTGTTATGACTGTTTTTAACTGAACCATAGGTTTAGAGTCTGGATCAATTTATTAGAAAATCATCATTGTCAGCTTGTAATGGCCTAGTAGATATATTTACATTTTCATAATGTCTCCTACAGTGCTAAGTGACATTATGTTAAAACATGTAAGTAAAGTAAAGTGTTGTTGCTTAGCATCCAACGTCAACACTTTATAGGCTATATGGTGGACAAGCCCCAAGAATAATGTATGACAAGTTCACATGCTGTCACACAGAGAGTGCAGGGATACCATGACTCTGTCCCAGCTGGTCACATTAAGCTGATATCGACCCAACCAGTAGGAGACAAAGTCGTCAGAGCGGGGCTGGAATCAGGGACCTCCTGCGTTGAAATCTGACAAACTTGCAAGGGATATTGTGATAATAAATGATGGATTTAAGAGCTTTCAACTGATCTGTCTGCCTATTTTACATACAAATTGAGCTCTTTCATTTAAAATAATGTTTTACATTTATTGTAAAAAAAAAAAACTTTAATGTTTTTTGGTGTATTACTACAAAAAGTATATTGTCAAGGTTTTGGGCCATTTAATGTATCTTGTTTTAGGGATTGTTATTCCTGTTTGATGCGTTCATGTATTTTATCCTTTGTGTGATATTTACAGCGAATGTGTATATTTTAAAGAATTTTTTAAATTGTTAACTAAAAGCGAAAGTATGACACAAGCAACCCTTACAACAAAGATAAAAAAAAAAAAAGAGAAAGGCTGGGGAGAGATGGACTGTTTTAATGTTCTTTGCATATGGAAGGAAATGTTTCTGTTGCAGGGCCAATTTTTTCTATGCCATGGTGTTTTACATGCTTAAAAGCAAAACACTAATACTCATGTCCATGTTATTTTTTTATTATATAATTGTTATTACAATGGCACCCCAACATCACTTTTAATAAAATTAAGTCATGCAATTCTAAACTGCTTGATTTTGTCTTTTTTTATGTATCTCCTCATTGTGTGGTAGCAGATAAAATTCTCACATGTTTGTCTTGGAACCCATTCGCTATTAAGCGTATACTATTTGCTGATCACAGATTAAAAAGCAATTCTTAGCCACTCACTCGTCCCACGATCGGCAGATTTATTTGTCCTATTTTCGTCCCCAGTAACTGGTTGTGTCGGTGTCAGTATAATGTTAGAGGCTGAGACAGGAGTTATGGTATCCCTGCCCTTTCTTGTGTGTGGCAGCACATAAAATGTGAGACGTCAGTCTTGGGGCTCGTCCACAATTATAGTCTATATAGTGCTGACGTTGGACGTTTAACCAACTGAGCTTAACTCAACACGTCACTATTTTTAGACAGACTATGCCCATGGTGACCACATAGACAAGTAGTAGATTTGGCTCCATTTATATATTTCATCATTATCTATATAATTGTCTTCAAGATTGTCTCAAATCTGTATAATTGTTTTCAAGCTTGTCTCAAACTTAGAAATGCGATCAAATACAACCGCTCAAATACAACCTAAAATCCCAAATTTGATAGTAAAATTACAAATGGGCCAGGTAATTTTAGAGTTATAAAACTAATAACATCGAACGCCTAATCAAATTTTAACGAAAATTAACGAATTAATAAAACTAAAAATGTATTTAAAAAAAAACGAACAGACACAAAAATTACTGCTTCCTCCTCTTCCTTGAACAACGAACAAATCAAACGTGCTATAAATATTGATTCTTTTTATTTTCTAAGTGCGTGTGCAAATTTTAATGTGCACAGTGCACCGTTTTCTTAGAACGCTTGGTTAAGAAGATTTATTTATTCTGATTATAGATTACTGAGCCTACTTTAATTTGATGCAACCTCTTCAAGCAAACATATTACGTTCCTAAAGTTATAGATTCTGAAGATACTCAGTGTTGAGGTCAGCACAGTTTAAATTTAGCTGTAAGTGTAATACTTTAGTTTTGTCCATCCTACAGTCCCCACGAGTTTCGTGGCTTGCCAGATAGAGGAAAATAACTTTCGAAAGTCTTAACTCGTAAAAATTTGGATCCACTCCCAAATCCCACACCACAAGTATGAGCTGCTCCAAATTTCAAAATGTGATAAGTAACTATTTATCCAAATAAACCCAGTTGATTTTGGAAGCGGTCCTAGTAAATATTGTGAAACAATATCTTGAGATACATCACCTTATTGAAGACTCCTAGTCCTGAAAAGGATAGCAAACAAGGCAAATCATTGATCGGAACAAAGTTGAGAACTTTCGTTCTCTTGTTTTGTCGACCTGTGGGGCGAATGTCGAAATATTGGAGCAGAAAGGTAAGCATTCGAAATAATTTTTATACTTATCAAGACTTAACGTGGGCCGCTTACAAGACTAGCAATACTTCATTACTTGCTTCTTACCAAACTGTGACGACTTGGCCTGCGTTGATGTTCCATGGTTCCTGTGGCATCCCAGGTCTTCAGTCAAGGCAGGCAGAGTCCTGTTCTGTGCGGAGCTTACAGTTAAGCCGGCAGGATTTTCATCCGAACCTCAGCTGTCATTATGCACATCCTGCACAGGGTGCTCCTAGTCCTGTTTCGTGCATACAAGTCCTTATTTTTGACATGTTGGTCATGTATGATTAGCATCATACAAAACATAAACAAGTTCTGGTTTAGCTGCAATTTTTATTAGTGTTTGTGTGGTACGGTTTAGTTCTTTAACTTTGATATATTGCTCAGCTTTAGAAGAGAGATAATTATTTGAAAAGAAAAAAAATCTTCACATGACTTCACATGTTGAAAATAAAAATGTCTTTAATGTGCAAAACATTATGTTAAGATAGAAAGAGAAAGGGATAGAGAGGAAGAGAGAGAGAGAGGGAGAGAGAGAGAGAGAGAGAGAGAGAGAGAGAGGAAAGGGAGAGGTCAACACAAAGTTGAGTAAAGACCAAGGGAAATAAGAAAGAGAAAGAGAGAGAGAGAGAGAGAGAGAGAGAGAGAGAGAGAGAGAGGAGAGAGAGAGAGAGAGAGAGA
>RQTK01000582.1:237271-320738 GCA_003991915.1 Elysia chlorotica | reverse complement strand
GATGTATGTACATTATCTTGTTTGTTTGCATAACGATTGTATTTCAAGCCTAAGAATTTGATTGTGAGTTTTGCTTACTGAACACAGCCCTTCTCGAAACCTCCGGCTAGTTCTAGAATAGTAATCACCTCGTCACCTCTTGTTTACCTTTGTTCTGATTGGTTGTTAATTGCTAAAGAGATGTACCGAGAATATTCTCTTATGATTTACGTAATTCTTGTTCTGGATGATTCGACGAAATTTTGTATAAATAAGAATCTTAATTAGATTTAAGAGAGTCAATATTGTTTTCCAGAGTCTACATTGAAACTCCAGTAATTGTACTATTGAGCCGTCCTACAAACATTGTAGAGTATAGCCCTTTTGTTGGATTAAACAGTTTGAAATTGTTACTTGCGGACTTCGGATTTATTTTCTACGGACGAGTCGTGTGATTGGCTGTGAATATTTTTAATACCCCTAGACAAACAGAGCCTAACAGATTACCACCATCACCAGCAAATCTGTTACAATAGATACTAAAAAGAACACACTTATAGGGGAAGAGCGATATAATAATAGGGGGAGAGGCAGAGAGATAACAAGTAATGGAAGAAGAAAAAATATTCTAAAGAAAAAGAACAATGACATGAAAAAAGAGAATGATAAAGATAAAGAGGTTACGAGTTGGTAATAGTAATAATATAAGATTAAGAAAGGAGGAAGAAAAGAAAACTAGGTTGAAAAAAAAACGTAAAGATAGAAAAAAACGAGACTGAAAGATATCACCATAAATTCGGAAAATTAGGAATCGGAATACGAGAAAAGGAAAACAAATCATGAAAGCTGTTGGAATAATCAAAGCCCATAAGGCACTGGGCGCGGGATGCCATATCAGCGAGTCCGAGGATGCCAGACACAGGCTAGCTTGAGGTCAACAGGTGACCAGGGAGGGATGCCGGCCGCCGCTGTGACAGGGCTGACCTTTGCGGCATACGCCACACGTCCACTGACCCAGGTCAGGGCGAACAGTACGTCCTGGCAAGTAGTTTAGGGGGAGGTAGCGCTCAAGACTGGCCAGCAGCAGGTATGGAGTTCGAAACTACAAATCCTAGACTGTTGCCCCTGTATGTATATGAACACGAAAATAAATGAAGTAAAAAATTGATAATATTAACAGTGGATGGGTAGCTCAAGAAGGGGAGAGGGGGTAGGGGTGAGAGGGGTTAGTGCTTTGGACTGGCGGGTAAAAGATCAGCAGTTCGAAAACACGAATCTTTAATAAATAAAGAGGATCTAAAAACTATTCAAAGATTACATTTTTACCCAGGGCATGGACGAGTCATTGAGGGAGTGGGTGAGGGAAAGGTTATTTGCCATGACTGGCGAGCAAAGGGTGTGGGGTTCAAAACCACAAATTTTACCTGCTGCCTCAGTCTATGCATGCGATAATAAGGGTACATAAAACTTATCTAACATTAATTTGTAACGAGCTGGCGAGCAGCGGGGTCTGGAGTTCATAGCAGTGAATTTTAGATGATGTTCAAAGTATCCATATAAAATTCTTTAAAAAAATCTAGGGTGCGTAGAAAACTAGTCAAATATTTATTATTTAATCCAGGTCAGATCGGAGCGACTGCGAATAATTATGTTGTTTAGGGGCGGGGGAGTGGGATTAGATAGCTCAGTCGGTTCGTTTTCTAGCCAGGCTATCAAGAGGCAAACTGTTGTAATCTCGGTTAGTACCAACCTTTCTCCAAGAAGCCTTATTAATGTTCATGTGCTTTGACCAAGCTCAGGTCATAGAAACGGCGTGATTCCAGTCGATCAGGTGAAAGCTCTGAATGGGTTAGAGGCCTGAGGGTCCTGCGCCAAAACGTCACTTGGAGTAGAGTTGTGTGAGAGCAACTGGAGACATGCTTCTTCAGTTGTCATTCACTATTTGTACTTCCCTAAGCACCCATCAAGGATCCATCTATCTATTTTTCCATCTATCTATCTATCTATCTATCTATCTATCTATCTATCTATCTATCTATCTATCTATCGATCTATTGATCTATCGATCTTTCGATCTATCGATTTATCTATCTATAGATTGATCGATCGCTTGATCTTTCTATACTATAAAAGAATGCTGAAGGCGCCAACACTGAAATGTCGATCTATCTACCTATTTATCTAACAAATACGTTATCTAAGTCTCTAACCCTGTAACCATTACAGCTCATTCTAAGCATATTTCTCGCTGTAGTCTGGCCCACCCACTGAGCCTACCCTATCATATTCAATTAATCTTCACCGTTCTGTCATTGTTCTCAGCATGTAGAGCAACATCATCCAGCGCCAGCACCAGCTGTTGAGACTATGGCACGCCATTAATATCGCGCAAATTAATGGTAGGTGTTGTACTAGGCGTCAGAATAATTATGTAGACCATCATTCTGATGACCACACCACGGCTACGCCATACGAGGGAACAATGCCCAGTGGAGATAAATCGACTTAAGACAGTTATGTCAACAGCTTCCCTAATGAAATCTTACCAAGCAGAAACATGATAAGCATAGTAGGCATTCTTGAAGTATTTTTTAAACCCTAACTGAGTAGGAAATTACTCTAGTCTTAAGCCGTTGGTACTTAGCATCTTAATGGTTCTGCATTGTTGACTTTTTATGTTCTTGCTGTTATCTTCTTTTTCATTTGTCTTGTCAAGGAATAATGTTTTTCTATTTTATCGCACTACTCCTAGGTGTTCATCGTCATTTTCAAGATAGGAAATTTACGTGCATAACAGTTTTTCCTGTTGTCTGTTTTTTTAAGTAAATAAAAAAAACACATTAAAAAAAATAACGTACATAACATTTTTTCTGTTGTCTGTTTTTTTTTTAAGTAAATAAAAAAACACATTAAAAATTTACACAAAAGTAGGCAAACAAACAATACAATATTTAGACTCTTCAGGGAAATTATTCGCCACTTAATTTAAATCTTTATTTAGGTTAAAAAAAAAAAAAGATTAATAGCCTGGATTACACAACACGCTTTTATCGTCTTTCTGTCACACTATCAAACGCGTTTGATAACAACATTAGTACTTATAGTTGTAATTAGAATTACATTGTTATACTCGTCCTATTCGTCAAGGAGGATTGAATTGGGAAGTGGCTCGAGATAATTCGTATGCCCAAAGCTTTTATGCAATGGAACATACGAAAGCGTAGATTGAGAAATAATTATTATGGATAGATAAGATGAGATAGGTCCTTACTATCCCATTGCAAAATTTCTTGGTTGTACAATTATACATTGGATTAGATATAACAACATCATTTATACATGTGTGAGGAGAAAAAAAAATTCACGTGTATCACTGTTGAATGTATGAACTGTCAGACATTATTTACAAATACATACTCCTTTACGCATATACAAGAATACACATACCCCTACAAACACAAGTCCGCTATGTAAAGCAATTTTGTAACAATCCGATGGAGGCTGCTATAAACGAGTTTTTATATATGTCTGCTCTGGCCCATTTTATATTAATCTGTTACTTCTTTGTGACGTTTGATATTCATTATGAAGAGGATGGTTTATATCTGATATTAAACATTTAGTTTTATTCATTAATTGTAAACCATAGTCTTTTTCAAAGGGGTAAGATCACAGCCAATAATTTGGGAAGCTTTCTTTCTTATTTTTTCTACTCTTTGAGAGTGGGTTTTTTGATGGTTATCCCCCCAAAATATTCATAATTTATTTTCATAATACAGGATTAAATCAAGAGAGAGGGAAAGAAAAGAGAGAGATAGAGGAGAAGGTAGGGGGAGAAAATAGAGGGAGGAGAAGAGAGAGGGGAGGGAGGGAGAGAGAGAGAGAGAGAGAGAGAGAGAGAGAGAGAGTGAGAGAAAGAGGGAGGGATCGTGTGATGTAGAAAGAGAGAAAAAGGTTGAGAGAGAGAGAAAGAACGAGACAGGGAAATAGAGATAGTCAGAGACAGAAACTGAAAGAAATAGAAAGAAAAGAAGTATAATTCAGGGGAGGACATGTTTCACGCCCGCAAATGTCCTTAACACCACAGGGCGTGAGCAGATCAATGAGACAGCTAACCTTTTCTAATTCCCTCTACCATTAAGCCAAACTTTGGGACAATCTTGACCTTCTCAGGCGGCCACTCAACCGATGAGCGATTATTTGGAGAGCCCGTCAATCTGTTTATGCCATCTCTTATCTAGGTTATACCTGGAGGTGTCCAAGGAAACAAATAATATACATCAATACAGGGCATTCAGTATCAGTTTTCCGCATGGTTTCCGTCCACCATCTGTCCCTTCCGTTTTCCCACGGACGCTGGCTGGAAGGGCGGAGATATCTTCATTTCTTGTCCTACCTACCAGTCACTCCTCTCCAATATCCGAGGTGTAAGCTAAGACATCAATGAGGCTGTTGAATACAATAACATAATCTGGCTATTGAAAGTAGCCCAAGGTTACCATAATCGCTGCTATTAAAATGACAGCATAGGGGCTAAAGATGTATCGTTAAAATTCAAGGTGAGTACATGTACTTTCTATTAATGGTCCTGCTAGTTTTCACTTTAATAATTGGTACTAAAGAACAGGTACGTCTTTTGAAGTACATTCACACGTGGAAGAGGAAACAAAAGATAGCAAATAATTAAATAAAAATAATATTGATAAATAAGAAAGATACACCACCGCCAATGGTAATGTGATATTCATTATTTTTTGTTTGCCGTTATTGTTAATTTAATAATTATAAAAATGGTATGTACTCTAGTTTCGAACTGCAAAATATTGTCAATTGTCATTGTATTGTTGTTCATTTCAGCTAATATTGGTGCCCCACGACCATGTTAGATCTTTAGATCTTTAGATCTTATTTCTAATTTTAAGTGTATCTACAACAGTATTGTGTATAAATCTAGTGTTATTCAATTGTTGATATCTTTGCACGTCACATTGAATGCATTTTTCTTGTAGCGCTGTCAAGAGGACCCACAGGAATAGCCAAGATAGCTTTAAAAGTGAAGATGACATACAAAACCTGGGCTTTCATTTTATGCTTTTATTGAGAAGTTTTGTTCATTTAATATTTTTGTATCATAACATTTCTTCAAAATGGAACAACGGCCGCACTGACCTCACTGAAGTTGTTTTTTTTTTTAATGGATAAAAACATTCTAAAATACATTCTCACGCAACATTTTCCCACGTGAACGTTTTCCATATTGCGATATAAAAATGATTGTTTAATCAAGGCCGATGTGGACAGAGGGCGTCATGAGGACTGTGACAACCCGACCACGACAGACTCTGAGCAAGGCTTTGCTGAGGGCAGTGGGGGTGAGAGCATGAAAGCTTGTTGTCAAACAGACAGGTTTTTATGTCGACTTCCGACCTTCATGATCTGACCATACCCTCTTGTGGGTTTTTTTTATGAAGGTTGAGTAAGTTTTCTTTTCTTTGTAGAAAAAATAGAATATAGTTTAAAAGTAAAACTTCTTTATTTATAATGTTACTTTTGGGCAATTATATTCGTTTATATTACACTTTTTAGTTTTGACATTTTAACATTTGCCTTTTGTTATCCATTGCCATGTATTGTTGCACACGTTGACAGTTTGTGTGGATTTGCATCTAGAAAGACTCGGAAAATTTTGAGTTAAAGTACTCCTTAGCTTTTCAACGAATAATATTTTGAAATTAATTGTGATAGGTCAGACAAAGACAGTGATATTTACTATTATTTCACTAATACTAGTTATGAGTATGATAGTAGGACCTTCACACCAATGATGCAAAGTGTCCAACTCTAATTAATGCTGGACCATTTCATATCGCAGGATTTTAAATTAAATTATCAAAATAATTTAAACTCAAATCCAATGCTCTTTTTGCGTACGCACTATTTTGTTTGTGAATTTTCAAAAACGATAAATAGAATAAATGACTAATAAAACTTTTTTTTATTGTTTTGAATTAGTGGGGTGCGAATCGATATTTTATATTCTCCCCAAAGCGAACGTTCTCACGTTTTCTTTTACAAATTTTTTTTTTCTAAATGTTACTGTAAATGCCATTGTCAATTCGTGAGACTGGATGAGCATATAATTGCACAGACTACCTGATTCAACTAGAGTTTTGTTATAGGAAGATTGAGAAGGGTTTTTCAACTTATGTTAGATGAATATATGTCGTACAAACAGAATTTATCAAACTGAGAAAAAATGTTGCATACGAAATTTTTAATTAA
Source organism: Elysia chlorotica (assembly GCA_003991915.1). Taxonomy (NCBI): domain Eukaryota; kingdom Metazoa; phylum Mollusca; class Gastropoda; family Plakobranchidae; genus Elysia; species Elysia chlorotica. The sequence continues at coordinate 314,477 of RQTK01000582.1, read as the reverse complement.
CCCTAATTGTGGTTTATTTTTATTCCATGTTTACTTTAATATATAAATGAAATCTAGATAGAGTTAAATCTGGGGTGTTTTCAACTTAGCCTTCACAGCAGAAAATAAAATGTAAACTGTCCAAACAGTGTGTGGACTATTGTGGGGGTATTTTTCAAAATTTGTAAATTTATAAATTAAGAATTAATGACACATTTGATATCTGAATATTATTGTTCCGAAAGTACTCACTATGCAGCGCTAAAAATAAAGGTGTTCAGATTTACTCCTCAGTCACCTATTCTCATCTTCCTTCCTTCCTCAATCGTTATTCTTCTTTTTCTTTTCCCTAAATTTGTCCTCCTAATTTTTTTCCTCCATTTACTACTCCTCGTCTCTCCTTTACATGCCTCTCTCTCTTCTGTCTGTCTGGCTGTCTCTCTCTCTCTCTCTCTCTCTCTCTCTCTCTCTCTCTGTCTCTTTTCTCTCTGTCTCTCACTTTCGTCCTTTCTTGCTATCTGTACCTTAATATCTCACGTTGAAAATATTATTTTTGATACACATAAATTCACAGAAATTAGTAGTTGAAAAATAACAAACAAACAATTGAGCCAGTTTTCGGTTAGATTTTATTCTGGATGGTCTAAATATAATTAACCTGTCAAATATTGGAATATTTCACCTCTAGATCCCTTAAAACCCGGCAAAGAACAAGTCTTGCAACCCGAGCACATGAATTAATCTGAAGGAAAGAGTCTTTGTAGACTAGTTTTAAAATATACTTATTGTCTTGGTCACTTTTGCGAAACGATTTCAAAGATGGAATTACTGTTTCGCACCCAGACCATATATACAATCTTTGAGGTGAGATACTCCGATAATTCGTTAATCTATTTAATTTATAAGAAAATTAAACTTCCTTATTCGTAATTGTCCAATTAATTATTCCAAGATGATCACTAACTCGATATGTGATTGATAAAGCATACCGAGTATATCACTCGTCCTAGCTCTAAGGGAACATAACTTCACCCATTCACGAAGTTAAATTTCATTAAAGATGTCTAAAAAATCGTTAGTCACATAATAATAATAAAATCTATTATTTGTGTTGAAAAACAGATTGATGTTAAGTTTATAAAATAGTGTAAAATGTTTGTATAATGTATGTTGTAAGGTTTAGGATGGACTTGTGTGTAGGTAGGTAACGTGGTATAATGTTTCTTACTTCAATTGTATAAGTGTTACGATGATACCTAATTAATGTTTACAGGTTGACAACATGTTTGATCCATACATTACAAACAGCTGTTGACTCACACTCCACTCAGATGAGACTTATAGTAACCATTTATCTTATCCTTTACATTTGCTTGCAAGCCTGAAAGAATAAATATTTCTCAATGATTTGCGGTTTTACAACAGCTTTTAGACCTACATAGAGGCTTCACATTCTTGAAGAAGGATTTATTTCTGCACACCTTTCTTCAACTCGTCTTTTAGCACATATGTACATCGTGCTTTTCAAATAAATCTAACGGACGAGCTTTTAAAATGTGATTATTCATGAAAATCTCTCGGTCTCTCGCACAAAACTAGCATCTTCTTTCAGGCTGCTCCAAGCTACCCGACTGGTATCTCATGCTTTCTGTTCCTCTTTTTTAAATTCTGTCTATTGAACTTCTTCTTCCTCCTCTTCTTCCATCTCGCCTTCCTCCTCAGCTGTCGCATCTTGATATTGCTGGTATTCTGAGATGAGATCACTCATGTTTGACTCTGCCTCAGTGAACTCCATTTCGTCCATGCCTTCGCCCGTGTACCAATGAAGGAAAGCTTTTCGGCGGAACATTGCTGTGTGAAGAAAACAAAAGTGTCGATAACGATCCTTCTATAAATGTGTCTCTCTATACATACACTTGAGAAGATGTATCCCCGCCACTCCTCCCCCCCCCCCCTCATAAAAAAAGAAAATGTTTAAAAAATGACCACCTGTTTCAGAAGACCGAATTCGTTTCCCATCTTTAGTAAATCAAACATATGATAATTGAAAAGATATATGGCTGTTCCCAAACGCTTTATAAAATTTATAAGTAAGGTATTGAAGAACATTTCTATGTAACTTCTTTAAAAGTTATTCAAAGATAATATTAATAAATCGCACATAATTGTTAAATACCTGAGAACTGTTCTTCTATTCTCTTGAATAACTCCTGCAGGGCAGTGGTGTTCCCGATGAATGTTGCCGACATTTTGAGTCCACGAGGAGGAATATCACAGATGGCGGTTTTCACGTTGCTTGGGATCCATTCCACAAAATAGGAGGAGTTCTTATTCTGCACGTTCAGCATCTGTTCGTCTACCTCTGCAATGTACACAATTTAAAATAGTAGTAAAGGGTTCAACGCTGACAATCAGACTAAGGAATATTCAAGCTTACGACTTGACTTATAACAAAATACCGTGCGCTGAGATTGATACGCTGTTTTCTAATGTTAGGGAATTTAGGAAACAATTAAAATTTCCAGGACAAACTGTAGCGCAATCATAGCTGAAACAATCAAAGATTCACCTGTCATTTTTTACGCTGAGAAATTTATAAAGACAAAACTTATTGTTATATGATGTTCAGAATGTTTTATTAGGTTACCTTTGGTTACGCTGTTTTCTTATGTTTAGGAATTTAGCAAACAATTCAAATTTCCAGGATTTTAACGAACCTTTGGAAAAAGTGTGACACAATTATAGCTGAAACAATCAATGTTTTACTGCTCGTTTTGTTTTTTAACTTGAAATTTCTAAAAGAACAAAACTTATTGTTATGTGAGGTTTTGAATTTTTAATTAGGTTACCTTTAGTAGACATGCGCCCTCTGAACACGCAAGCAACAGTGAGGTATCTGCCGTGACGTGGATCGCACGCTGCCATCATGTTCTTGGCGTCAAACATCTGTTGTGTCAGCTCCGGAACTGTGATGGCACGGTACTGAAAAAAAAATTATTGGAATTGCATTATGATGGTATGTTTTTACATGTGCGACACTATGAATTAATATGGATTTTTTTGTAAAAAAGTCACATGCGGCCTTGAGGTTTCCAATGCTTGATTTTTCTAATCTATTTCTTTTAGTTACATGATCGACAAGCAAGTTTAAATGGAGTATTTAAAAAACCCACTTATTGTAACATTACAATATTTCTTTCGATGCAAATCAAACCTTCCTCCAATCCGCCTACCTGCGGGCGACGCTCTGTTTTTAATAATTACCTGTTGAGATCCCCTGGAGGTGAGCGGCGCAAATCCAGGGATGAAGAAGTGCAGGCGAGGGAAAGGCACCATGTTCACACACAATTTCCTCAGATCGGAGTTGAGCTGGCCAGGGAAGCGCAAGCAGGTGGTTGTGCCGGACAGTGTGGCTGAGATCAGGTGGTTCAAATCACCATAGGTGGGCGTGGTCAGCTTCAGCGTCCGGAAACAGATGTCATACAACGCCTCGTTGTCAATGGCGTAGGTCATATCTGTGTTCTCCACCAACTGCAGAAGAAAGTAAGGAAGGAGGTACTTTTTAGATTATCAAATTGAACTTTAAATATGGCTTACTTAATAGTTGTTTAAATATTGACATACATATGTACGATATTTAGTTCATGGGCCTGATTATACTATTTGGCCCTATTATCTAACAGTGTACTTCTAGAAGCTTAGCCTCTGTTTATTCTTTTTCTCTTCCTCTCTCTCTATGTCTCTCTCTCTCTCTAACTGTCTCCATTAGAGATTATACAATTTCAATCTGTATCTCTCTCTTAAACTCTATGGTACACTTATGATACAATTTAAGTCTCTATCCTTCCTCCATGGTGCAGTAATAATTGATGGCCCTAGAGCGCATACCATGACTGCACCACGCCAGTAACACCCACAGTTTCCCGAAAATAATCGGCGATGGAACTCGTCATACACACACATACTCTCTCTCTCTCTCTCTCTCTCTCTCTCTCTCTCTCTCTCTCTCTCTCTCTCTCTCTCTCTCTCTCTCTCTCTCTCTCTCTCTCTCTCTCTCTCTCTCTCTCTCTCTCTCTCTCTCTCTCTCTCTCTCTGGAACCTCCAAAACCTTCTTTATATATCCAAACTGTTCTCAAGTTAATTCAGTGTCTGGCTGTGACCCAGTAGAAATAGGATATACTTGTTAGACTTAGAAACCTTTATTCCTTACATGTATTGTTCAACATAGCTGATTTGGTATGTCTTATTATTTGTAGTGAATAAACATCATAGTCCAAATTGGCGGTTTTTTTTTTTAATTTAATAGTTAACATCGCGTGCAAAGTCTTAATATAACTTCTTAATGTTTATTATCACTTAGCTACATACCCCCAATTAAACAACTTTAAACTGTTTAAAGTGGCGGTTCCTTTATTAAAGTTTGAGTGCATTACACTCGTCAACAAAAGGAAAAGGGGAAGAGAAGAAAAAAACACCTACTAGATCTACATTACGTTTAGAGTAATAATAGCTACAGTACGTTCCGTCATGGCTTACGGAGGCCGGAATGAAAAGTGGGACACTGTCCCATGAGCTCTTTCTTCGTTCTTAGTAATTTACTGCTACCATAGCGGGGCGTCAAATGCCTCGCTTTACTAGACATAAAGAGGAAACTCTGAGTGCATGTCCCACTTTTTTGTGCAAGTTAAATTACCTTCAATTAAAATATAAACAATCATCACATAGCTTTGAAAAGTATAAAAATGAGTTTTTGAACGGTACCCGGTAATATTTTTTTTAATTTGTTCAACGAATTTAAACACATTATTTTAGAGTCTGCTAGAGCCAAATACTGTTTGCTCCGTTGCCACTCTGGTTGCGCTGTTGTTTCTCCGTTGTTTTGAATTTGAAGCATCGTTTTCAAATTTCACTAGTTCATTTGCAGTTCTACTTCCAAACGATAACATTTATATTTTATATTTTTCTTAATGAATGTGATGTCCTCGTAATTATGCTAACATTTCTTATGATCCCATTTATTTATTTTGAAATTGACTAGATCTGCATCACACCAGTCTTCAAGATAAAATAAACGAATAATTATTATTTCACTTACACAACATCTTTTTGACAGTTATGTGCTCAATAATAGACGTAAAAATTATTTACTCAAGCTGCAGGCCAATAATAATAATTATGTCAAAATTTTCAGTTCATTGGTTCACGAACATTTCTTATCTGTATTACTTAAACAAAAAATCAAAATTAAATTTGGTCAATTTTTGGCATATTTTAAGCCCAAGGACACCGATTTTTACGGTTTGAATCTTAAATATCCTTCAGCTTAGGCCCCCAGACCCCCGACAAGGGCTTTGCCCTTGACCCATCAGGGAGCCTTTACGGCCCCCTGAACCGCCACAGATTTTGCACTCATGGAATTTAAGCTCACCACACGCCACTGTTTAAACATTTAGCAAACTGTGTACGTACGCTACACCTAGAAGTTTAATCGGAAAGTTTTCCCCCCTCAAACTAAAATTAATATCCGTAACCAATAATGAAGAAGGTTTACAATTTTTGATGATTGATAATTCTAAAATAAATCGGAAATTGCCCAGAGGCCACTACGACCAAGAACGAAAATTGTTTTAACAGCAGCCTGAGTAAATATTGCTGGACTATGTAGCTAAGCACTATGAGATTTCATTATGGTCTCCAAAAAGATCGTTGGCCTTCAAAGCCAGACAGAGATTCAGGCCGAGATTTCATTTAAGATGTTACTTACCTGATGAACAGAAAGGGTAGCATTGTATGGCTCCACAACTACGTCCGAGACTTTCGGGGACGGCACGATGGAGTAAGTGCTCATGATTCTGTCAGGATACTCTTCGCGAATTTTGCTGATCAGCAATGTTCCCAGGCCTAAAGTAAAGATAGAATGAGAAATTACAATGCACTATCTCTCAATGTTTTCAAGCCGTGAAACTACATAATATTATTTCGTGACCACTGATGTTAAGCTTTCAACGACGGACTCTTATTAAAAATAAATACAATAATGCAGGGTGAAACAGGAAAATGCATAGTTTTATTTTTCAACTGAAGGAAGTCTATGAACATAACGTACAGTATTTCCGTTGAGAATTATTGCAAGTTTTTTGTTTTGTTTTTTTTTTTAATCCAAAATCATTGTCAAATGTAAGAGTGCGTCGTATTCCTCTTGAAAAACATTCCCACACTTTAGTTATTGCCACTGACAAGTATTGCACATCGTATTTCTTTTCCAAAGTTTTGTCAAATCCAATTTCGCAATTGGTATTTGTTGCAAGGTTTTTTTTTATTTTTAGAAATGTCTCCTTTCCATGTATTTCATAGTAATTAAAAAAGCTAGACTAATATCATTTGTTTAAAGAGTGGGTTGAGTAAACTCTCACCAGATCCTGAGCCACCGCCCAGGGAGTGGGTCAGCTGGAAGCCCTGGATGCAGTCACATCCCTCGGCCTCTTTCCTGGTCACATCAAGCACGGAGTCGCACAGCTCGGCACCCTCGGTGTAGTGACCTTTCGCCCAGTTGTTGCCCGCGCCGGACTGGCCGAAGATGAAATTGTCTGGTCGGAAAATCTGTAATGAAAATATCAAGCTTTAATTGGCATGAAATTGCATAATATTGATAATAATAAATGTGCACCTTCCAATTAAAAATAACTATAAACGCGTTTTCACTTTCATAAATTTCTCAACATTCATTCCCCCCAAAATAAGGCGCATACAACGAACGGGCAGGAAGATAAATTAAAGGAGAAGGGTGGAATTTTTACTTCTAAAACAAAATCTTTCTCTAAATATGTCGGCAAATCATGGAATAAAGGATTTTTAAATCTTTTTTTTTCCTAATTATTTATCGATTGTTTTGTAATGAAAGTCTTGGGATCTCTTGTATTCTCAAGTCTTTTTAGACAATTTCTTTGAAGATTATCGATGAAATCACTGAAACTTAGGCCATAACAATGCGATATCGCAAAAGATATTATTTGGCTACGTCGGTAGATAAAAGAAAAATGCTCGATGTTTTATAAACGTCATTAGGTTATTTACAGCTTATTAGAGGTAAACAAAAATCCAGTTCGTTTTTTTCTCTTCAAATAGAATTGAAGTACTTGGGAACATTTTAAAAAGTTGTTTGTACTCCTCCTTTGAAATCGTATCATATATAAGTATTATCATTTTTTTTTTAGTAGGAACTCATAGAGGCCTTACAACAAAGAAACAAAGGGACAAAACACGATGTACGATAAGAATGAAGACGTAAAAAAGTTTTATCAAAATTAGTGCCACCCAAATAGTTAGTAGATTTTGCATTCAACAGCTTTTATATCAATACTTTTAAGAAGTTAATATTACTATTATGTGGTGGCTGTTGTTGTTGTTGTTTTTGTTGTTGTTGTTGTTGCTGTTGTTGTTGTTGTCATTGTTCTCATTACTTTTATGATAACCCGTGTGTAAAGTTGTATTTCATTTTAATCCAATTTATTACTCTAATCTCATGATTTAATTTATGCAAATGAAAAGTTTTATATCATTTGCATCTCACATTTAGGGAATTAAAATAAAGTTTTTCACAATTTGCTCATGAAAAAAAAAAATAAGATCACACACCTAAGGACACAATATTTATTGGGCCCATGGTTTTTCACTGAGAAGGGTAAAACCAGAGAAAGAAAAACAGTTAGCGAGAACTAACCTGACCAAAGGGTCCACTGCGGACACTGTCCATCGTGCCTGGCTCCAGGTCGGCCAGAATGGCCCTGGGCACATACTTGCCCCCGGTGGCTTCATTGAAGTAGACGTTGATCCTCTCCAGCTGAAGATCGGAATCGCCGTGGTAGGTTCCGGTGGGGTCTATGCCATGTTCATCTGACATCACCTCCCAGAATTTGCCTCCCACCTGTCCAGAGATGTTTCATACATTTTTATTTTGTGAACCAGTTAGCGAAATGGGATGCATATATATTTTTCAGTCATATTCAAATTAAATTATACATACAAATTTACATTAAACATTTTTGAGAGGCGAGCAAGCCAGCTCAGCCGATAGAACGCTGGGACTCCAGTAAGGACTTTTCGGGTCTATATCCAAACAGACTGTCTTTCTTGCCTATCGGGTGTATAGGAATAAGTATAATGTAGTTATGACATTTAGGTATTTCTTGTACGCTCATCAAGCGATAGATTTTGTGGTGAGTTGTGCTGAAGGATCTAAAAAGTTAATGAATTTGATATAGGGAAATTTTGTAGCTGACAAAATAGCGCTGCGAGATTTTCGAAACGCTTCAATGTTTAACAAAAGTTACATGACACCCAGACAGAGGCAAAACTCGTGGATTTGCCTACACTTTTTCAGAGGAATACAGCTATGTGATAAATTTGGCAATAAAAAAATGTTGGCTTTCAGCAAGACTGTTTTTTTTTTAAATTAAACATCTTTGCTGTCCATGAGATTCTGCAGGTTCTTCTGAGAAACTATATACCTGTCTGTTCTGTGTTTGGAGATTGCCAAGGCCATTCATCCATAAGTATGAGTTAACTCGATTTCTAGAGCACTGAAGAGTTCTATTTTTGATTTTATGGAGATTTACTAACTTGTTTCTCAAGACTGCTATTAGTTCTAGAAATTCGGATCTTCACCTCAATTGCACGTTTCCTCTTAAATTTCTATCTCATTTTTACTGTACTAGAGATTTAGAGCGTTTTAGAAATGATATCGGACCTTCCAAAACTGAGGAGACGAGTTTTGCCTGTGCTCTTCTTGGTGAGATTTCAGCGTTATTCCTTCCATCATTTGGGTTTACAGTTCCCAAATATTCGAATTGATCACACTAATTAGGTTCAGTTCCTTTGGTAGAGAAATGTTTTCAGTTCTTTTGGTAGAGAAATTTTATCCTCACATATTCGTCTATCGACTGATGAAGATTTCTTTTGTGCTTTTCTATTCCAGTACTTTCCTCCTACTATCTTCTTCAACAATAGTCTTCACTATTTTCTAGAAGTGTAACTATTTCCGGTTTATTGGAATATCTTTATTTAGTAATCGGATCGCCCACCCAGATCGCCGGAAATTATGTTTTGTTTACTTCTAGTTATGAACGTCACAATGGAGGCTATTAATTAGATCTAGAATCAATATTGAAAGATGCTTTAAAATCAACATTGGGGAGGTTTTGTGTTTTGTTTACCTATTTATCAAAAAACAGTAGACTTTCCTAAGATTATCTTAAAGAATCAGTAGATGAATACTAGTTGGCAACATTTTATTTCTTTATATTAGCTACTAAATTTTTTGGGCCCGACGTGTAAAATCCTTCCATTAATAAATACTAAAGGCTGCGAACAAATAACAGCGCTGCGAATGGACATAGACATTATTTCAATTCAAAGCAAAAAGCGCGGTGTGAGAAAAAAACTCTCATGCATCAACATTCAACGCGAAGGATACGCAGGAATTAAAACAAGGAGACCCTATCTAACATCGAGATATTCCAATAAACCGGAAATAGTTGAAACAAAATGCAATATGCAAAATAACTAAACTGTATTTTCAATGCCCCATTAGGTATCGACACCCAAATTTCGACCCCGATTATGTAATAGTTGGCCCATGCTAACAACACCCTATATTTCTCACCTACGAGATCTACTCTTCTATATAGGAGAGTAGACTCAAAGCGTTGAGTCCGCTATGAAGTGCCGGAGGCATTGAGATTGTAACTCGACGCTTGTATTTGCTCTCCCCTGATAGTAGGGGAGGGGTGCTCGGCGGAGCTATTCATCCGCCGAGCACAGATACTCTCAAGGGAGTAAACGAAAAATTAATAACAAACAATAAAAGAACGAAATTGTCCTGAATAAGCTTACAATTTTTGAAATAAGCTTTTTCGAAATCATTATTAAAAATAATCGATTACATTAAAAAAATCGTCCCCCCAAAGAACCATGCCCCATTAAGCTACTAAAATTTTTGGGCCCGACGTGTAAAATCCTCCCCTGAGTCTTTTTCTTCGACTTAATTGTGTTAATTGTTTGATTATCTCATCGTGGCGCGCCATGTCAAATGCGTCGGTGATATCAATAAAGCCCAACTAACGTCTTTTCGACTTAAGTGCATGTTCAGTTGGAGTATGTAGGGTGTAGTGAGCTGCCGCTTCTTCTGTTTTCATTTGTTTTTCCCCCTTGAGGGGGGGGGGATGTTTTATTTCATAGACTAGGGGGTAAACTATCTTGTTCTTTTTATTGTTGTTCCTTTTATTCTATTGTTTTCTGTTTCTTTTTTTAGGTATGGGTAGAGAAGTTAAGTTATGAGTTCTTTTTTACGGCACGTCACGTGGTAACGTTTATATTGCGCCCATGATGTCCTAAGGAAGTTAATACATACTAAAGGATCCCCATACTAAATGTAGTAGCAGCAGTGACTTCTATATCTGTTTGAGTGGTAAAACCAAAACAAATTGTGTATAGAAAGATTGGTTACAAGTAAAGGGTATATACAGCGGTTTCAAAGATCCATATGTAGGCTTATCACAGTTAAATTTTATTATACACACCAATGTCCCTCAGATACCTCAGTAGGCGCTGAGGACTAATATAAGTAAATAATTGTTATGCTCTCTAATGGTTTGGAAGCAAGATACAGATTGGAAAAAGTGGACAGTCAACCAGAATGTGACTTATGGATAATTGACAACTGCATGTATGGATGGCATTGTGGAGGCTCTTCACCTCTCAGTATGAAGGCGAGGGAAAGATGATAATATCCAAGTCGGACTCGACCGATTACCCCCCGGTCTCGTCATGTAGCCTAAGACACTTTCGCCCAATAACCTAAATGTGGTTGGGCACAGTGTAGTTTGTTGTTTGTCAGGTTATTCCATCGCGCCTTTCAGTTGTCTCTTATAAACGTATGTCTGATTTGCTTCGCATCTGATGCAGGTATCGAGCCCGATCTTGGCGAGCTGATCGGCCATTTCGTTTCCTTTAATTCCAATATGACTAAGGATCCAGCAGAGAGTAATTTTCTTAACATTTTGCTGAAGTTCATGAATTTTTCTCAATATGCGAAGAATCTCCAATTGCCTTACCAGGGAAAGCGAGTAAGAGATGATTTAAAAAAATTGCTTTCTTGAGGTGGAGACAGTGTCCAGTGCCGTGCACAGGGCAACTGCCTCCGAAGTATATAGTGAAGCCCTCGAGCTCACCCCGCAGAATTTATCTGCTGAGGATGAGTAAGTAGACAGCTTCAATGCCCGTCTCATCTTTAGAGCCGTCAGTGAAAAGTAGATAATGGCCTCAATCATTTTCTATTTATTCAAACTTTTCTGTTTAATTCTGGAAGCGTTTTGACCTTCTGGAGGGTTGCTAGAATTTTCCGAAAATTTTCTTCCTCAATATAGTTGGTATCAAAGTCGTTTTCAAGGAGTTGCTGGACACGAATTCCTAAAGGGGAAATCGCGTTCGGTGACGATTGGAATTTTCCTACATACTTTGGGTGAAAAACGGGGAAGTTAGGTTGAGTTGGTTTTAACGTCCAACACCAGTACTATTTAGGCTATATTGTAGACGAGCCCCAAAACTGCCGTCAGATAAATGGTTAGGGGATGGAGAGTAGCATCTATTTAACAAAATTAACGTTTTCTTTACAGTAAGTTCTAGATTAAGATCTAGATCTATTTGTATCTCCAATGGGCCTGAAGGTATTCATTTTCTGACAGTTACAGTGTCCTTGAGGTTTAAACAGAAATAGCTTTACTGATGAGAGTCAAGGTCAAACTAGTTTTTTTTTAATCATGTTCTAAACCCAATTATAATCTAGCGACAAAATAATCGGCATCTAGATCAACAAATTGTTGCCTAATTTGCATAGATCTAGTATGTTGTGATGTACAATGTTGATTTTAAGCTTTAATTGGACCTGGTGTAGGTTTAGATCGAGAACTAGATTTAGATCTAGATGTCTATATCTAAATGTAGAAAATGAAAATTCCGATTAGAAGAAGATTTGAAAATAAAATTTGAAACGGTTTGTGTTAACATATGATTGTTTATCAATCCAGTAATAGTTCCCCGCAATTTTTTTTTAAGAAATAGAAACTAATGTTATAACAATTAGATCTAGAAAAAGTATGGGTTCTATGTCTAATTATTTATTACTCATAAGTTAATGCGTCCTGTACTAGAGTTTAGCTGAAAGTCTCTTAAAAAACTTGACGAACATGAACTCATCAAGATAACTTCCTAAGTATAATCAATCCAGACATCTATGACGAGCAGAATTTGCGGAGAGCATAAAGGGTTTAAACAGAATGTGCTGCTAAATATTCTGCTCACCTGATTCCCACATTGTCCACACTGTAGGTGCACTATTTCTCTCATTATTTGTCCTGGAGTGTCGGAAAATTTCCGAGATGGTCACAGTGTTAGTATGTATGGCTCATAGCACTGCTGTCATGGAAGCTTGTTTCCATGCGAAATCCGCGTCATGATTACTGCGTCACGGATTTTGCGAAGCGAAGCACAACTTTTTTTCTAAATCGGGAAATAATGACTTCTATTTTGTGTACTAATCTTGCTTATTATGAAGTGGTGCGTAATTGTTTAGAAAGAATAATCTATATCTAAGACTAAGAGTGAGCAGGTTTTTTTTTCTTTTTCTGTACGTTCCCAGTTTTCATGAGTTGTGTAGGAATAAAGTCTTTTGCGCAAAAAGGTCTGACAATTTCGTTTTCTATCAAGGAACAACGTATAACTATAATATTATTTCATTATCGTATTTAATGATCATATTAAATTTTAGGTTATGAAGGTTACAGAAAGAAATGTTCTATTGGGATCATTATGTTGTGTTTTGTTTTTTGTTTTGTTGTTTATTGTTTGTTTTGAATGTTTGGTTTTGGCGGTTTTGTTTTTCTTTTATTTTTTTTTGTTTTGTTTTTTGGTGATAAGAAAACATTGGTTCGTTCATGGTGTAAATGTCTCAATGGTAACAGTCACAATTGCTGCTATCTGTGTTTGAAACTTAGTATATCAAATGCACCTACAGTTTTAAGAAAGGTTATTATTGGAGAGGGGGGGGGGAGCGGGGTCGGGGAGCTGGCGAAAACGGAAGAGCTTTGGACTCCCAATCGATCGGTAGGTCATAAGTTCGAAACTACAGCATAGTGTGTCGGGCTGAGAAAAGAGTCCTGTTCTCCCGCTTTATCTGACAGCAAACTATTTACCTAATGTCCTAGCTACTGACGATGGACATTAAAAAACCAACCAACAAAACCAAACGAGATTTCATAACTTATATAAATTTATCAGGAAAATACCACCAATCTGTTGCTCGTTTTATACATGGTAGTCTGATATTTATATGTGTAGGGATTTACCGTGTATCTAAGCTTAAACTTCCAAACACGTTTTGGAAACTCTGATAGGAGCCCATGCCATAAGCATGTTTTATAAATTAGTTTATTCTCTACGGAAAACGATCTTATGCCCAATTGTTGTTGTTTTTTTCCTTTCTCTATGGTCTTAGAAATTGGAGAAGTGCTTTGCAATTTAAATGTGAGTTATATAATTGATTAACCAGCCAAATGCTTAAAAACTAAAGCAAAGACTATAAACTTCTTTTCGACGTTTTGATAGACAGCCCTGACAGTTGCATAAAAAATCCTTTCCTCAAGCTTAAAAATGTACTTCAAATCAATAGAATAATGGGTAGTAGCTTAAGTATTGGGTCGTAATTACAACGCCGCAGTAGCTTACAGTCGCCGTAAGAATTTGCGAATTAGAACCACGATATTGTAATTACGATCCAACATCTGTTTAGCAGATTCAGATTTTCGAAAACTTAATCAATTAAGAAAACATTTTAAAAAAATAAGTTAGGGGAATGATTGGATGCAGTTTTAAAAAAAGATGGAAGATAATAGAGTATTTGAGATAGCGCCTTCAGAGACAGGATATTTTTCAATCATGGTTAAAATTGTCTGCGGATGAAACACCTATTGTTGTATTCCTCTGTTTCTTATTTCTTATCTCAAAATAGTTATGTGAGAGGGAGTATTAATACTTTCATGTAATTATTCATTTTGGTTTGGCTGTTCCCAATTTCCAGCTCCCCCTACTTTCTTTCATGGAGATTTAGAAAATCTAATTTCGAGAGAAAGGTATTTTTCCTTTTTATGTAAATAAAATCGGTTTTGGATATCCCTGTCCACGTAAGTACGGGCGTCCTGAAATTCCTAATTATTTTTTTTATTTGCTTTTTTTTCGGCATAGCCAGGTGTTTTGTGTGGACTTTTCGGCTTCGGCAGTTATTGTGGAAGTAAATTCATGTATGTGTCATTTGCAGTGCTGGAACAGAGGTTGGGGGGTTGGAGTTTGAACAACGCTGTTTAAATATTTAAGCTTGGTGAGTTTAGAAAAACTCAACGAAGAGAATTATTTATAGGTGTATGAAGAAGGGAAGGCTTGGAAAACATAACAGAAAGGAAGGTTGCTGGCGCTGGTCACCATAACCTTTCAAGGGTCCTTCTGACCAGAGTTGGGCTCAACCTACCCACCTGCTGGTTCCCTGTGCATTTACAGGTCAGGTGAACTGAGTGGTAGGCCAGTAAAATGCTGGGGTAATGATAGCGCCAGATAGCTCAGTCGGTGGTGCTCTTGGCTGAAGAGTAAAGGAAACTAGATTTGAATCTTACCTGGTTTCTTCGTCTTCAAGTAGAATTAATTAGGTAATCTAGTAGGATTATACAATGACAACAAAACTGCGGTTTTTGTTTGGAAAAGAATAGATGGGTGATACTAAATGGTTCTATTGGCATTGACCATTGAGCTTAATATTGAAGATGTGGTTCAAAACGATAAAAAATGATGTGTGGCACGTCCGCCCCCCCCCCCCCTTTTTTTTTTCTAAAAGAAAAGCGACATCGCTATCTTCCATATTCCTTGACACTGTCTAGACGTCTTTACTTTTTAATTTTGAGACTTGAAGTCCGTTGCCAAGAGTCCTCTTTTCTGCATGCCTGTACACATAGCAATCTGTAAGTCTTATCGTTTTATTCGTGTACAATCCTCAATATATCTCTGCTCTCTATCTGCCTCTCTCTCTATCTCTCTCTATCTATCTCTCTTTCTATCTATCTATCTATCTATCTATCTATCTATCTATCTATCTATCTATCTATCTATCTATCTATCTATCTATCTATCTATCTATCTATCTATCTATCTATCTATCTATCTATCTATCAATCTATCTATCTCTCTTTTTTCTGCCTGTCTCTCTCTCCTCTCTCTCTCTCTATCTATCTATCTGTCTATCTCTATTTCTATCTATCTATCTATCTATCTATCTATCTATCTATCTATCTATCTATCTATCTATCTATCTATCTATCTATCTATCTATCTATCTATCTATCTATCTATCTATCTATCTATCTATCAATCTATCTATCTCTCTTTTCTCTGCCTGACTCTCTCACCTCTCTCTCTCTCTCTCCCTCACTCTCTCTCTATCTCTCTCTTTCTCTCTCCCTGTCTTTCTCTCTTCTTCTCTCTTCCTCTTTTTGCCCCCATTTGTTTCCTGCTCTTTCACTTACTTTGTTTTCTTTTCCCTTTCGTAATGCTAAGGGTCTGACCTTTTTGCCCATTATCAACACTGCAATCTCACCAAGACTAGTTTTCCATCCAATTTCCGTGTTTTGCAGAATCGGCTGTGGATTTTTTTCCACAAATACAACGATTACGATTATGCTTTTCGCCATCTGATCTGCCAAACCCAACACGAAGTTGGCAAGAAAATAAATCCCTCACATTGTTAGTTGGTCTCCGCTTCTAGCACGACTTCACAGGGTTAAGCCTCAACAACGCTTTTTGCATCCGGGAGCAATCTAGCGTTTCTTGTTTTCTTGATCCTCTCCCTTCCACAAGGCATCCCTAAACAGTTTACTCAACAAATCTCCAGTAACTCACACCCATGGCGTGTCCGACGGCCTGGCCATGATCCACCAGGCCAGGGTGCCCTCACTGATGCAAGCAGCTCGGCCGGAGAGAGATGAGGCATGCGCCATGAGGTACCCATCCATCTCTCATCAGGCAGTATGGCCGAATCGTACTGAGGAACCAATCCCGGGCCTGGAAATTGATGCGCTGGTCTATTGACCTTTGCATTAGCCCACAGTGATTGTTTGGACAACGCGTTCGCTCGCTAAATCTGGAAGAGAGAATGACAACAGAAAGAAAAGAGCTATGCATAAAAAAACGAAGGAGCAAAAAGAAGAGGAAAATGACTGTGCCCTTCTTGTAAAGGGTAGGCTCTACCTATAAGGTCAGCTGACTCTAGCAGCAGGCAGGCCAGGTTAGGACGCCTTGTCCTGCCACAGGTCTCCCAGTCTCCCAGTCTCCCAGTCTCACACCCGCAGGCCCAGACTGATGGAGGTCACGCTGACCACGACATGTACATGATCTTGGGTTTAGGTTCACCTGATGTTGCTGTCTCTCTCCTCTCTCTCTCTCTCTCTCTCTCTCTTCTCTTCTCTCTCTTCTCTCTCTCTCTCTCTCTCTCTCTCTCTCTCTCTCTCTCTCTCTCTCTCTCTCTCTCTCTCTCTCTCTCTCTCTCTCTGTGTCCATCCCTTATCTATTTTGCTGTTTCTCTCTGTATTATTTAATCTGTCTCAATCTCTCCAGCATCCTTTCTTTCATCTTTTCCTCTCTATCTCTTTCTTTCTCTCACTGTATATCTCTCGCTTATCTGTCGGTCTCATTGCCTCTACTTCTACCCCTCCTTCTTTGTCTGTGTTTGTCTGTCTGTCTGTCTGTCTGTCTGTCTGTCTGTCTGTCTGTTTGTCTCTCTGTCTGCTCTGTCTTTTCTGTCTGTCTGTCTGTCTGTTTGTCTGTCTGTCTGTCTGTCTGTCTGTCTGTCTGTCTGTCTGTCTGTCTCTTCTTCTCTTCTCTCTCTCTCTCTCTCTCTCTCTCTCTCCCTCTCTTCTACTCTCACTTTTTCCTCATTTTCTATTGTTAACTCCTTTTGGTTTCCTCTTCTTAATTCTACATCGCCCCGCCCTTAATCCTCCTTCTCTTGTACTGACCCCTTCCATTTCACACATGCATTCTCTCTTCCAGATTTAGCGAGGGCTTTGCGGTGCACACGGCGTTCACGGGTGATATAAACACGCCCTTAGGCACGGGGTTTCTGAGAGCTCATAGAGATGATTCGACGCTAGTGGAGATTCCCTACCTATCACTTTCATAGTTGCTATATAATAGACCATGTTATCGCAAAGTGTGGGAATTATCTGTCTACCATACCGAAACGACTGAGACGAGCTGCGATTCGTACCTCAACACCGTCTTCTCTGGTCTTCATTGTGCTGCGTGAACCCAATGGTTTCCAGTTATGGGATTATCTGTCAGTGAGAGAAAACATCTCCCAATGTAAAGTCTTCTAGTAATCGAGCATCCCAAAAAAGAAACTATTCGTCAATGAGTTCTACAATCAAGGTCTGAGACATTGTGGATGCTAATATACAGTCAAAGAGCAGATACAGGGACTTCTGTGGCGCAAATAGAGGAGGCTTGAATTCACGGCACTTACCCCAATCTGACTTCAGCTTGGGGAGCTCCAGATTAATTTGAATTAATAACACTTGGGGTTTGTCAAGATTTGCTAGCCTGCCACCTCGCTAACCATCCGAAGGTCCGGACAAACTTCAACAAAAGTTAGCGACGGCTCTAACTCAGGACAATTTGCAACTTTAGGTTAGAAGCTGCAATGCGACTCCTCTCTGTCTGAGACTTTTGTAGGTTGCAGTATACACATGTACATGTATAGACGAAAAATCAGCCAAATGGGACTGGGCGACTTGATCATAATTCGAGCCCAACACCTCTGCACTTAAGTCCGCACGCACTACCGACTGAGTCATCTCGCTCTCACTCGCATCATATTTATTGTTCTGTATTATGTATGCATTTTATTTTTGAAATAATGGAATGTTGGCCCTATAAACAGGATAGGATCGTGTTACGTGGAAGATGGGTTGATTATTGGTAACTTAATCAATACCTTGTTGTTTGTTTTCTTTACAGCATACAAGAAAATAAACAAGCACGAATTGCGTGGGTGAATGGGTCGATCGCTGTACTATTTTTTTCCTCTTTCCCTTTTTCTTACCACAATGTTATCTCCGATAGAGTGTACTCCTCATAGATTACACGCCTTCGCATTAAATATTGTAAACATCGCCAATGGTGCAGTTGTACTTAGAGCAGAAGTTGCTAAAGAAATAAGATAACGGAGTTTAAGGATATATGTAGTGAAGCTTATATATAGTTTTTTTTTCATAACTTTACGGACGCTCTCACATAAAATGACCAAATATTGTATATTTATATATATAAAAAAAATATTTATCTTCGTCTCAAACTTAGACGATCAAATCCAAACCGCTCCACCCTAAAGTTCAAAATTTTACGATACAATTACAAATGAGCCAGAGAAAATTTTAGAATCATAAAACTAATAACATCAACGCCTAATCAATTTTTAATTAATCAATGTTATCAACCATATTACCAATCATTTTATTTTCACCGCGGCTATCTGTCGGAAATCTATTGAATAGTTATAGAAGAAAAAGAGGTCACCTATCTGCCATTCTATTGAACTGCTATAAGCTGTGCTAAGTTCCATAGCAAGAAGCAAACAAGAAGCATCTAAATTTAGGGATTACGTCTTGGTTTCAGCTTCCGTGATAGTGGAGATTCAAGTTTATAAGATTGGAGGGGTCTTTTTCTCTTATGTGCTGCATCGTTACGATAAATATAGGCCTTAGCTCACTGTTGACTCAGCATTATGAAACCTTTTTTTTCCTTATGGCTTACTCACCGTCTGTTTCGTTTTAAAGCATTTTCTTTGCGTTTGAAATGCGTCTATAAAGGATGCATCGGCCATCTAAATCCTGTAACATTGTATAACAGTTTGACGACAAAAATATTGGGGTCATCCATATCTGTTTCTGACCAAACATGTCACGTTAAACTTCAGACTATACGAAAAAAAAAATGACAATTCTATTTTAACACAAAAATGACCAAGGAAATCAGGAATTAGACAAACCTAAGTCATGGAACGATCCTTGGATCAAACAGTCACATCCGAGTCTTCCAACAAAAAAGACAATACACTGTACATTGATTACAAACAGTCTTTTCAAAGTCCCAGTCGGAGGTGATGCGTAACTTGAAAATAATAAAATGCGCCGTATTTTGAGAATAAAGGAAAAGAGAGAGACAGAGAGAGAGAGGGAGTGAGAGGGAGAGACAGAGACAGAGACAGAGACTGAGAGACAGGGAGAGAGAAAGAAAGAGAGATAGAGATAGATAGAGAGAGAGAGAGAGAGAGAGAGAGAAAGGGGGTGGGGGTGTTGGGGCGGGGAGGAGAATTTTTGTTATCATAAGGAAAAAAAACATGCACAAATATTAAGACCTGCGTCTAAATTGAATATATTATATCGATGAGGATTAAAATTTAATGTAAGCAAAACACAAATTTATCAGCTGAGCCATGAGAACATTTGGGCTGTTGTAGTTCAAATTGCTCTATCCAAGGTTTCTTGTCTTAAAAATCCCTAATAAGTCTTCACTTCAAATCTTAAGCCCTTTCAAGAACTGTTTTTGTTTTTTTCTGCCTCTCTTCTTTTGATATTTGTTTTTGGTGCTAACACAACGGGACTTAGGGCTACTTTTCGTATGAGAGCCTTTTTCATAATCTCTGCTTTTTGTTTTTGTTCTTCGTTTTGTTTAATTTTTAATTTGTTTTCTTTTGTTGAATTTTTTTTTGTCACGACCGTTGATCCAAGTGCAGCTGAATGCAGTAAGTCCAACTCAAATTTCCGCACTTAGATGACTTAAGTTTATCTTTATGTGCATGCACGCCTGGTTTTAGACACATAATGATTCTAGTGAGTTGTTTTATCTTAGGGAGGAAAGGCGGAGGGTTATGTAGGGGCAATTACACATTCACAGTACATCTGGAGGATGAACTCCTCCCCACCCCGCCCACCTTCCGTGTCCCTGAGGGGTCCAATGCGGCGAGATGACTGTGTAGGAGGTACAGCCATATGCTAGGGAAGGGTTGGAGGTACATCGTGAGGTAAGGAGGTGCAGCGTGCAAACCGAACCTTTTGGTTGATGTTGAGGGTATAATTATTTACTTATTCTTCGTCCCTTACCAAAACTATCAGGGCAGCTCATTGCTCTGGACTAAGTTGGAGGAGGTGGGTCTGGGCTCGAGTCTCAGCTGGTTACCATGCCGCCGTGTGTTCAATGCGTCCGATTGGTTTTAAATCGAATACCTTGTTATCTCTTTCACTGGAAAGATAATGTTTGCTTTTGTGTTGTTTGTGTTGTTTTTTTTTTTTGTTGTTTTTTATTACTTATTATGCAGAATGAAAACTTGTTTTTATTTTTCATCTCAGCTACGCAATCTGGCACTTACTTTTTCATACTACTAATTGGTGTATACACATCTCTGTCTCTGTCTCCCTCCCTCTTTCTCTCTCTCTCTCTCTCTCTCTCTCTCTCTCTCTCTTTCTATCTCTCTCTGTCTGCATCTCTCTCTCTCTCTCTCTCTCTCTCTCTCTCTCTCTCTCTCTCTCTCTCTCTCTCTCTCTCTTTCTCTCTCTCTCTCTCTCTCTCTCTCTCTCTCTCTCTCTCTCTTTTTTCCCTCTATCTCTTGCTGCCATAGTATGTGTCAAAACTAATTTACCCCCATGCCCCTACTTTATTATTACTTGTTAACAATATCTCTAATCGGTGAAAGTTATATATTAGATAATTAAACTTTCATTATTGGAACACATTTCACGAAATGTCATTTATTTGTTATGTGCTATGTTAGAGGAATTGATAATTACGTAGATAGTAGTTCCGTTGAGACATCGTTTTTTGAACGACTGTTTGGAAATCAAACCTAGGGTAAAACCTACTAGGATTTAAAGTTGAAAAAACATTTCTTCTATCGATCTAAAGATCACGGCTGATTGAAGTCAGTGGGGAAAGAGCGCATGAGAAACAAAAAAGGGATATAATTATTATTATTATTATTATTATTATTATTATTATTATTTAGAGAGATAGATAGAGAGAGAGAGAGAGAGAGAGAGGAGAGAGAGAGAGGAGAGAGGAGAGAGATAGAGGGAAAGGACTGCAATTTATGACATACACAATATTATTAATATTAATTCATCCAAAACAATATAATTATTATATCGTTGCTACCACTTGGAAATGATGCACAAATTTTGGATCGCTCTAAAAGTGAACAACGGTGCTGGCATCCACATTTATTAGCGTTTTAATGATGAGAGGCGCGCAGTTTAGTTTTGACATTATTAGATTTAATCACGTCCATAAAGCGGATGTGGTGCAGAGTAATCATAATTATCTAGATCTAGGTCTAAACCTTCGCATTTTGCACTTGATCGCTAATAGGAAACAGCAGTGCTTTGCACCCTGTGAACCTAACCCTGCTTCAGGTCACGGCAATATATATCCACAATGACGTCTGTTGCCACAGCTTGGATAAATGACAATTTCTTTTTCTCCCGTAATCTCCCTTTCTATCGCACCTCTTTTATTCAAGCCTCTTTATGAAAATAAAAATGTATTTTGTGATCGAGTTGCTGTAAAAATCACAAAAAAAAATCGAAGCCGTTCTGTACGCATCCTGTCTTATGTTGGGGTGAAATTATTACTGTTGAGACTAGTTGAGAACCCACAAAATTCGTGGGCATTTTGGGAAAGGTAAAGCTAAAGGATTGCAGACAATCTGATTATGAACATAAATTATATCTTGATCTAGTGCTGCATCTAGACTTGGTTCAGCTTGTGTTGTGATTGAATTAAGTTGATGCCTTAACATATTCTTGCGATAAAAATCAAACCTAAACTGATTCTAAACATAAATCTAGGGTCCAGATTCTAAATTTGATTCATCACTGAGACGCCCAACGATTAGATCTACATGTATTTTGATCAGCCGATTTTCAATTTGTTTGTTGTTTAAGTAAGGAGAGGAAGCAGTTGTATATGTTCCTATTTTTACAATTACATTTTTTTTCCGTTTTATTAACTCGCTGGTTTTGAGCGAATTGTGGCGAAGTAAAACATTTTGCTACTACTACTACTACTACTACTACTACTACTACTACTACTACTACTACTACTACTACTACTACTACTACTACTACTACTACTAAAACAACAACAACAACAACAACAACAAAACAACAACAACAACAACAACAACAACAACAACAACGACAACAAAACCAAACCAAAATTAAAAAAAAAAACGCCTGTAAATACAAATCCCTATTCAAATAAAAAAAATAATAGTGATTCAAGTTTGTAGAAAACTTTATAGACAGAAATAGTTTTTCGTCGGTAACAAAATTTAATTGGAATTCTAAATTCCGTTTGATCGTAAGTTGGACTTTGTGGCGAAAGAAAGCATATTTGGGAGATGATGGGGAAAAAAAGTAGATTGCCTTTAGAACAAACTATGAACACACCTTTTTTTCAAGTCAGTTAGAGCGTATACAAGGGACTTTTTCTTTAATATAGATATTCATTTGTTAATCTCGCTCTTATACATGGTGCGAAACTATAGGCTGATCTTATCTACCAGTAAATAACTTTTAGATAAATAAGGAATTTCTTTGATATGCGCATTATTAATGAATATTTTTCTATGAAATGGCATTTTAAACATTACATCTTATTATAATGGAGCTATGACCTACATATTTGAACCCCAAAATCTCGAAAACCCCACAAGATAAAGCAACGAAATTACCCATACATGTATAGGCCCATTTTTTTCAGCAAAATGTTTTACTTCGCCACAAGTATTCTAAACTTCGAAATAATAATATATTGCATTTATATAGCTGTCATGAACTATCATGCTCAATGCGCTTAGATAGAGAGAGAAAAGTGGAAACCATTACTGCCTAGAGAATTGGGCATACCAAATAATGAAAGGTAAGCACTAGACTCCTTTTCGATGACCTTCCGGAACATCCGTGCATGATTATATCAGGCGTTGCGATCTCCCGGCCGATGACGGATGACAACCATTCTCACGCTCGTTAGGTATGGTCTCTCAATACCTCCCTTAGTTTAGGATCTGTTGGGATCTGCTGCAGATTCCCTTAACTATCGCCTTCGTTTCGGCTAACGGTATCCTTGCCGCAATGTCTTTATTATCCTGTCTGAGTAAATGCTTTATTGTAGCATCCGTCATCTTCCCATGTCTGCCATCCAGAAGCGGCCATGTCCAGGTGCTGTAGGCGACGACAGGTCCCATCAATAAACGTGTACGTACCTGGTAACTTAGGTAACCAGCTGACAGGCCCCACTGGTCAGCCCATGCACGGAGCCGGTAGACCTGTCAGGTGCTAACACGCGGGCACAGGTCCCAGCACAAACTTATTACGACTAACATGACTAGCTTTGTCATAATGCCTGAGAAAAATACTTTTCCCACACACTGGTTCTTTGAGATAGAAAACATTGATTGTTTTTTTAGGAGGTACCCGCCGTGTTTTGGTGTTTGAAAGCTTTCTATCTAAGTATAATTTATCGCCTCTGGGGTTTTTTGGCTTTGTACCCTATTGTATGACATACTGTGTGAAACTAGAGAAAACAATCATGTTTCCATCTCCCTCGCAATCTGCCAATCTCTCTCTCTCCCTCTCTCTCTCTCTCTCTCTCTCTCTCTCTCTCTCTCTCTCTCTCTCTCTCTCTCTCTCTCTTTCTCTCTCTCTCTCTTTCTCTCTCTTTCTAACTTTATATTTCTCTCTAAAGATATATGTGTGTATTTAAGTATTTATCTATCTATCTCTCTATATTTTTATCCTCTTTTCTTGTATCTCTTCAAATGAGAATTATGAACTTGCATGCACCAATTAGGTTCACAAAGAAATTTCAAAGTGACAAAATGATGCATAATAAGAGAAAACCGAAATGGCAAGTTAACCAGACGTTTTTTTATCTATGAGTGTTTGCTTCTTAACTAAGATACACTATGCGATATAATTGATAAAACATAGTATCATAAAGTCATTACCATTTACCGTTTGAAACGATGGCTCGGGATCTGTGTTATGCGCCAAAACGGTGTAACCGATGTTGAAACCCAGATCCTACGTTTCAAGCCTAGTGTAGTAAGTTCAACGATGTTATAAAGTGAAATCTTTTATTATGGTTCATATTCAATCGTAAAATCTACATTCTTTGTTGTACTTACTACATCTAATCTTTTTAAGTGGCGCTTTTCGATGTTGAGAAAATGCATAGAACCGTCTATGTTTTGAAAATTTCAAACAAACAAACGATTTTGGAATAACAATAAAAACGATCGAAAAATCGAATTGCTAAATGCATTCTAACCAAGCAGAGCTTTCAGTTTACCATTCTCGACATTGAATGTGCATTTGACTGCTGCGCACTGAATAGAAAACATCAAGAGGCGTCTAAGTGATCACAGTGCTTTTGCTCTTTACAAATGTTGATTTTAATTCATAATTTTTATTGCAAAATTTCACAATGAATGTTTTAAAATCAATTTATCATCAAACAGAGACAAATAAAGTAAAATAAGACTATTAGACGCTGACATTCAGTTAGAGCATAGACTGTGAGACTGTTTGAAAGCTTTGGAAATGCAATCACGCGTGAGTTTCCAGTTAGTGGTTTTACGCTACTTCCATAAATCAAAACAAAACTTCATTGCGCTTTGTGAAAGCATTCCACAAGAAATACGTTTAGGAATGCAATCACACGTGAGGCTCAATTTTGTTGTTTTACGCTGATGTTCATAAACTGAAAGAGGCCTTCATGGCCTATGTGAAAATATTCGGCCCCCAAGACATTCAATAATGTGATATTCGTTTTCGCAGTTCACGAATCTTCGAGATTCATTGGATGTTTCCCAAGTGTATTTTGTTTACACGTGTTGCTCAAATGGAAACATTTCTTGGTCTGGACCATTCAACTTTAATAGTGGTTGAGTTGTGCAAGGCAACACATTATCTTTTTTTTTTCTTTTTTTTTTTTTTTTTTTTTGGGGGGGGGGGGGGGGGGGGGGGGGGGAGAATATACCGAATCCAGATGATGTAAAACTAGAAATTCGTATGTTGTTTCATGTGAGATTATCTATCTTTAATCTGATGATCATAAAATTCATTCTATTGGTGATCGACATCTATGTCATTTCTAGACATTACGTCACAACAAATTTACGTCACTACCGCCTATGTGTTTTAGAAAATTTTAAACAAACAAACGATTTTGGAATAACAATAAAAACGATCGAAAAATCGAATTGCTAAATGCATTCTAACCAAGCAGAGCTTTCAGTTTACCATTCTCGACATTGAATGTGCATTTGACTGCTGCGCACTGAATAGAAAACATCAAGAGGCGTCTAAGTGGTCACAGTGATTTTGCTCTTTACAAATGTTGATCTTAATTCATACTTTTTATCGCAAAGTTTCACTACGAATTTTTTTTAATCGATTTTAAACTGAGACAAAAAGTAAAGACTATTAGACTCAGACATTCAGTTAGAGCCAGACTGTGTGAAAGCTTTAGAAATGCAATCACGCGTGAGTTTCCAGTTAGTGGTTTAAACCAAAACAAAACTTCATTGCGCTTTGTGAAAGCATTCCACAAAAAATACATTTAGGAATGCAATCACACGTGAGGCTCAATTTTGTTGTTTTACGCTGGTGTTCATAAACTGAAAGAGGCCTTCATGGCCTATGTGAAAATATTCGGCCCCCAAGACATTCAATAATGTGATATTCGTTTTCGCAGTTCACGAATCTTCGAGATTCATTGGGTGTTTCCCAAGTGTATTTTGTTTACACGTGTTGCTCAAATGGAAACATTTCTTGGTCTGGACCATTCAACTTTAATAGTGGTTGAGTTGTGCAAGGCAACACTTTTTTTTTGGGGGGGGGGGGGGGGATATAATGAATCTAGGTGATGTAGAAATTGGGATGTTTTTGCATATGAGATTATCTGTCTTAAATATGATTACCATAAAATGCATTATATTGGTGATCGACATCTATGTCATTTCTGACACCTCTCACAACAAATTTACGTCACTACACTGTTCAGCCGGTCGCAAAAAAGTTATAATCACATAGCCTTTTTTATTGGCCAATTGGTAATTAAAAAAGCGATCGTAAAATCGACTTTGTGTGCGAAACAAAGCACTTTTAAGAGATGGTGAGAGAGGGTGGATCATTTGGTTGAAATTTACATCTTTGTAACGCCTTGAGATCAAAACTAATGCACGCAGAAGTCTCGAGTCGATTGGATCAGCTGTAATTTCGTCAGTAGAGTTCATATAAAATTGGACATGATGCATTGCAAATCTTTTTTACGATTCCCTATTGGAAAAAAAAGATTTCTTTAGAAGCTCACAGGAAAGCAGCTGCGGCAGGGTTATACACCACTATTTTAATACCATATTATTTACCATAATATTATTGCAGCTGCACAAAATTGATTTTCGATCCATTTCAATATCTATTTACCTATCAAATAAACCGCGAATCGATTTCTACCGAGAAAATCCATTTTAGGCCTATATTTAAGCTTCTAAAAACGCATGTCTAGCGATTGAAATAATATTGATTGAGAAAAAAGTGGATGATATTACGAAATTATTTGCTTTGGTTTTTACGTTAGAACTAAATCATCCATTAAGCAAAATAGTAACATGTTCTGAAATTTCAATGAGAAGTCTCAACGTTGTAGACTTGGTTTATCAAAGTCAATACTTGATTATTTTACAAAGTATAAAACATTCTGACAAATTTTTAACTGTTTACTCTTGACACTTCCATTCATCATAGTATTTCATGTTTTGAATGTTCACCTATAGCCATTTGTTGCACTCTCGTTTCTTACCACCTCAAACGTGTTCAGTTGAGCGATGCTGGATTGATTTGCCAGAAATATTTAACTGGCAGGCCTATTTACAGGTATGCTCACTTGCTCTGCTGAATCCACATCGAAATTTTCCAAATTCGTTTTGACACAAACAGCTCGTCAACTTGGGCCTATTTGCCTGGGCAGGGGTTTGTTCAGGGCGAGGACCCAATCCCAAGGCCAATTTTAAACAAGAGGGGCCTGTGTCAGTGGCGAGCCCGTCGGATGTCACAAAGTCACGCGTCACAAGGCCCCGTGACAGCCGCCTCACCAGGCCGACCCTGAACCTGACGTGACAGACGTGCGTGAACTTGAGCTCTGGAGAGTCTGCACGCCTGGGATCTGGGAGCCTGTTGCAGTAGATCTGCTGATGCCTGGTCCATACACGACAAGAGAGAACAGGTCTAAGGCCTAGATCTCCATAGTCTGCATCTCTTACATCTACATCTCAGATCTTTTTTCGCTGTTTGCTAGGCTACAGTCTCTAATTTTACCTTTATTTACATTCTGTTCAACAAGACTGAGACTGAAAGTTTCAAAAGGATTGGTCCGGGGCGTAAATCCGTCCCGTGTTACATTTACGAGAAACTTAAGATAAGATAACTACACAAAGATAAGGTTCTGTTTATTCATACACACGGTACCGTTGGGTTGAAACAAAATATTGTTGACAAAAAGATGCGTCACTTCCTTCGCTAAAATGTCTGAAACCCTCAATAATGTTTGGATTTTCTACAGAAGGCGTAATAGTGATTGTATGTGGGTATTCTTCAGAGCACATCAATGTAAAGCAAACGACCAGAAAAAAGAACTTAATACATACGTTGTACTTTGAGACTGCACTTTTAATTATGCTTTTTTTTTTTTTAACTTTTTTTGGGTTCTGATTTTTCTTGGCTTACACATAAACCCATGCAGCGTTCCATAAAAATTAAAGAATCCACATTGAACATTTAAGAAAAACACTCTTCATCTTTAATACTTCGGTACTAGATGACTGATTACTTCAAAAAAGAAAAACATCTTATTTACATTCTACTTTTAGAACAAACCAGTAAGTACCTAACATTAGACAATGGCAAAATTCAGTAACTTTCGACAAATATGTGAGATAATCGTTTTAAAAGGTTATAAAATTATGGAAGATAGACGTTCAGTGTAAGACTTGGCACACAAAAATACTAACAGAAATGAAGGATGTCGTCACTTATCAACGAGATTAACAATGTAAAAGTTGCCATTTCCTTATTTGAAAATCATGCCACAATTTATAAGTTTGTAATAAAAAAAAATGAGTTTCCCATTTCTTTCCATTAATAATCAATTCTTTTTTCTTTCTTCAAATTGTTGTTGTTTTCTGCCTTAAAAATCATTGTCACCTCCTTTCGTTCAATCGAGTTTATATATATTATTTAGAAAATGCCGATTCAAAATAAAAAGTATGAGGTAGCCGAATGTACTTTTATAACCAATAATTTATTGTCATCGACAATGCATACAGAGGAACAGTTACTGGATTCGCATCTAGCGTGGTTAGAACAGAAAATAGCGGGACACAATTCAAAACATTGCGACTTTTAGTTTTACAAAAAATAAAATGCGCTTACCGCAATACAGCTGCATCATTTCTTAGCTCTGTATGTCTATAAATACAAGCTCGGAAACTAAGTCGAGTAGTCACGAGGCCTCCAGAACGTTATACCAGTTTGATGAAGTCTGTGGTCAATGCACTCTGACTGACGCGTTGCATCCATTCTCTGACAGATCTATAACTATTTACATACATTGAAGAGGAAAAGTAGGAAGTTACTATTAGTGCGTGCACGCGGTAAATGACTAGAAATGATTTCTGACCCTTTTCGTATATCTGTTGCTACTTTGAAATCAGCTTAACGAAGATTGAACCAGTAAGTTTTAAAAAAGTTGTTCCTGTTGCTTTTTTAAAATGGTGTTGTTGCTGCTTTGTTGTTTATCTTGTTGCATTTGTAGAGATCAAAATATAAGAGCTACTGTGTGCCCAATATTCTGTAATGTGCCACACAAAAATGTAGAAATCCACACAAACCTAAATGGACTATATAATGTTCCCCATCCGCGGTGTGCATTACTTTGGTAAAGGCTTAGTTGAACATATCTTTCACTGGCGTGGTCATATTGACAATGATGATTGTTTGATTGCTTTCGTTCTTTACTTTAGCAACAAAAGATATATAATGCGCGAGTTCCAAAGTATTGTTAAATTTTAATTAATTTTAATTAGCGAAGATGCCGCCTGGTACAATGTCTCTAGGTCTGAAGAAAGATCTACGGCGACGGAAGACCAGCCCAGGATACCCGGGACTTCGCCTCTCATATTAAACCGACACCGAGCCATTAAAACGAAAACAACGCGTCGGCCAGAATGGGATCGAACCCGCAACCCTCTAAATATAAGATCTACCCTTGTGCTATACCCTTGTCTCCCGAATGAGTTTCGACACTCACGTCTGACAATCAAATGAACTGCCACACACACACAGCCCGGGTACCAGCATCAGCAGACTAGACTTACACAGACCCAATCAGTAATGAATGAACAGAGTGGCCTAATGGATATTCGAACTCCAAAACCCTGATTAGGGGCCGTGGGCTCTACCGACTCAAATATCCCCCAAACCCCCACCTCGCTCCTTCTTTGAGCGCAGGGCAATGCATGATCAGGGGAAACAAATCGATAGAACTGCGATCTAAAGTTCACACATGAAAAGAATTGAACGTGTTGACATTGGGGTTTCTAATACGTGAGTTTAGAAGGATGGGTGGTAAGGTATATTTGATCATTTGAATGGGCCTTTTGCAAGCTGAACTAGGATCAAACGCCTGAATGTTTAGAAATATAATGCATCCGTGGCAAACATTTATCTGAATGTGTGTGGCAACAAACGTATCGAATGGGAATGGTGCCGCAAGGTAATCCCTTATTAGCAGGGGAAAAAACTTTTTTTCATTTTTCACACAAAGGGAAAGGCCAGGGGTTAAATGCTTAGTGCACAGCAAGTATTGAATTATTTGATTAAAAATGTGAACACTTAAGACATTGATTGCGAAGAAGAGTGAGAATGGACATAATGAACAGCCATGCAAAGACATTTTTTGTTGTTGCCATTCCTGAACTAAATACCTCGAAACTTTGAAAACATTGGGCATTATATAATTATGTTAAAGAAAGAATTTAATCTTGAAAACATGAAGTTCATTAGAAATGTAAATTCACCAGGAGATCGGAACACAGTTGGAAGACACGATCTGACTTATGTGTTCACGGTTTTAGTTAGCTCAGCAAACAAGAGGAATGAGGAGTGCGGCTTATTCTAATCTAACATTTTAACCTTTTTGGCACAATAGTACGATAATATCGGATTCGAATGTGTTTTTCACAAAGAGTTTAGGGAACATAGTGATAGTGGGTAACAGATTAAGGAAATTAGATCTACTCCAGGTTGACACTACAATATAGGTCGCTTCTGCTTGTTCAACAGTTCTTCTATCTTTCAACAAAGAGAAATAGCCTTTTGCAAAATCTCATTCCCTTTTTGGCAAAAGTTATTCCATTTTTGTTGGGCTAGCTTGAACCTAATCTAGGGCGTGTGTCTTCTAACTAAGTTCCGTAACTCTTGGTGAGGTCACATTCCTAATTAGGACGTCTGTAAATCGCTGATAGTTTTATTCCCTGTCGCTTCACTGATGATGTGTTTCATTTTTTTTACATTTGTCCTTTCTGACACAAGGGAAGACTAATTAAACTAAAAAGAAAAATAATGAGGCCACTACTGATATAAACCGAAGTAACACTAATATGAGTTCCGCCTTTGGTGGTCCGAGTGACTCAGTTGGTGTGCACAGTGGCTTGTATTGGCGTATTAACTATTTGGTTGGTCAATGTTGGTCTCGGCACTCCATTCTTCGATCCCATTTTCAAATAGCAGCTTCTTTAAGAAAATAGGAGATTCAAATTAAAAGATAATGTTTCCTACTCTCTGATCGAGACCACTCGTACTCCAGGACACTTTTTTTTCTTCTTTTTATGAATGAATGAATGCAAGATAATGCTATTGCTTATATTGTGAATGGGGGGCGAGGCGTCACACATTATGTAAAAAACAAGGCTTGCTTAAGTGAATCGAATTTTTTCGTATTTGTTTTTGTTTTTTTTTTCTTTTTTTTTCTTGGTCTGGAGTTGGTGTGTTTTTTTGGTTAATTCTGTTATTCTTAATACTTTTTAATGAAAATTATAGTGTTTTGCGTGCGGAGACCGAGTGCTTATCACTGAAATTGGTAGCCATGTCAATTGTTACATTTAATTTAAAAAATAATTTCTTGTCAATTTTATTTGCAGTAGTCTTCCCGCGGAATCATGTGCAAATAGGTCCCACCATGAATATGTTCGCATGCAGGTTTAAAGTGCTATTGCTTTGGCAGCTTTCTAAAGCACATAATTATATTAGAGTAGAAGGTTTGTTCGATATAAGACCTAAAGAAAAAAATGTACCGTAACATAAACAAAATCTGTATATAAATACCAAATGTTGTACATACAGCTTGAAGACAGGTTTTATGCTGTGCAAGGTAAGAAAATTACTAATGATCGTAAATTATAATTTTTGTGTGTGTCTCTATTATAAAACAATCAATACATTTTAACTTTTTTATTTACTTTCTAGTCTTCTTTATCGTACAGGCTTGAATTTCAAAATCTTCATACATCTTGTTTTCACCGCCTACGATTCGACTAATGTGTTATTATCCTCCTCTTTCTGCGATCTTGATTTTACACACTAAGTCACCTTTCCAGGACAGGAGGCGGAAAAACAAGATCTAGATTAGTATCTGAAAGTAAAACCGTGTGACCTGTGACCTCAAGTACACCAAGCCGATTATCAATCAATTATCTGTCCATTTGGCCAGGTGATTTCCTGCCTGCCGACAACTCACACGGATCCAATCTGATTTTGGCGAACTCTGCAAATCGCCCCCAGCCAATCCATCATATTTCCCCAGGTTTTTCTCACACAACTATACGATGCATAGTAAAGGAATATAATAAGTTATAGAATAATCATATTCATCCTCCTCATCCTCTTCCTCCTCCTCCTCCTCCTCCTCCTCCTCCTCCTCCTCCTCCTCCTCCTCCTCCTCCTCCTCCTCCTCCTCCTCCTCCTCCTCCTCCTCCTCCTCCTCCTCCTCCTCCTCCTCCTCCTCCTCCTCCTCCTCCTCCTCCTCCTCCTCCTCCTCCTCCTCCTCCTCCTCCTCCTCCTCCTCCTCCTCCTCCTCTTATCATTATTATTTGGGCTAGCTCTACAAATCGCCCTCGGCCAATTTATCCCACTTCTTAAAGTTTCACACACTTTTAGTTATACAGTATGGAAAGGGATAAACGTTCTATAGAAATGGGAGACATATAAAGCCGTGGGAATTTAAGTGCTTACTCTATCTACCATGGATTGTTCGCAACCCTGTCAATGTGATGTCTTAGTCTGCATGTCTTCATATAACTCTTGATATACCCTCTCTTTTTTGATGAAGCATGTGTTGTTAACCTTTTCTTGTTTCTTTTCATCGTTTTTTTTTTAAACAGGCAAAAATTGAATCCATTTCTCTGAATTTACTTAATTCATCAAAAGTTACTAAACAAAATAATAATGTTTAGAGTAGACTCGTCTTCATCATCGGTTTTTTTTCCTGATTAGCCTTGTAAATACAGTTGCCAATCCAGTTTAATTTTTTTTGTCTTATCTGTATAGGCCTATGCTTTACCTCAATGCATCCATGGGTGGTTTGTCAGAATTATTCCAAGACACTCAACTGAGACCCATAATGTTTCGGGGTCTTTCGAAATTGTATGTAGCTATAGATTTACTTTTTTCTTGTTTTTTTTTAGCTTTGGTTTTGGTTTTCTTTTGTAGTGATTTTTGAAAAAAAAAAAAAGTATAGTTTATATTATAAATGTTTCAAGGAAGGATGTATAATGTCTCAGACTACTGTAGAAAGCAGATTAACACTGGGGGCGTGGGAATGAATGCAATCAGTTAAACCCGTATTTCCTCTATCTAGACTTAACATTTCCGATGTTGCATTTGCAGCCTTTTACATAATATTAATTGCTATGTGCCAGGTGAACCCAGTGGCTCGCTTTTCGCCATGTCCAGAAAGTGTCTTTCAAAGAAGGGTTTTCATGTTGAGGACGCCAGATTCCCCAGTTATTTGGCAATCACATCTGCACAGCTGTAAGTCATTGGTTCGAATCTCAATTTTTTCCTTACGGATTCTTCAAGAAACAAAGCATTATCGTTTTTAATCGTTTGTAAGTTTCAAGAAAAAAAAAACATATTTCATCGGTCTCTTGCGGTTTAGAGTAATAAAACCCTCCCATAATTTATCAATTTTTCATTACATTTTCTTTGTATCCTTACTTTTTTCATAAGATCTTGTGTGTATCTTGAACCTGTATATCAATGTTAGTCTGGTTTCGTCTGTCCCAGTCACTTCAGGTGTCTAGCCTTTATGACTAACATTTCCATTTTTTGATCAGTCAACTGCTCACTTTGAAATGCTATCACTATGTACATGTATATTGCACTTAAAATGAGAGCGTTTGTGAAGGTTTAGATTTCAGCTTCTGTAGGGGAGGTTAATCAAATCAGATTACATCTTTACCTCTTTATTAATCTAATTACTTCTTCTCTAACATAATAATGTGCGATAGAGAGGAACTAGTTTGTTAACATTTGATAGTAACTTGGACAGGTCTGCACCAGCAAATGCACAAAGATCAATGTAAGTTCATTTTTACTCTTTTAGAAAGTCGATGGAAAAGGGTGAGCACAATGGTTCTCGCCTTAGCAAGGCTATTGGATGCCGAGTAGAAAGTGCGGGTTCGATTCCCATCTATGACATCAGCCTGAATTTTTGATAATTTTCACAATATTCTTTTTTATCTCTCAATCTAGATTCACGTCGTTTTATTCTACTACTACTTGTACTACTACTTCTACTACTACTACTACTACTACTACTACTACTACTACTACTACTACTACTACTACTACTACTACTACTACTACTACTACTACTACTACTACTACTACTACTACTACTACTACTACTACTACTACTAAACTACTGATTAATGAGTACTTTATTATAATAAAAAAAATAATACGCTCAGTAAGACAGACGAGGTACATGTACAAGTACACTCCAATAGAGATAGCTTCCTCCACTGCCCCGTTCGGTACCTCAAGTGGAAAGTGTACTACAGTACAACTACAACGAGATAAGATTAGAAAAAGAAAATAAAAACTAGATCAGAATACAGGTAAAACTTTTAAAAGAGATAAAGTTTGTGTATTGGAGAGCCCTGTTTATGTCATACTTTGTACTGAGTTTCGCGATCTGCGGACTTTCGGCTGTCGCCAGGTCGTGGCAAACCAGGCCAAGACTTCCCAGGTTCCGGCGGCAAACACTCTTGTCAGACCAGGAGACACGGAGACACTTTCCGAGACAGACAGATCTACGGAGCAGACGGGCGCCCTGGAGCTGCTGGATCAGTCTGCTAATCTGGGCGCTTCCTGTCTGTCACCGGCCCGCTAAGTTATAGGGTGTCACCAGGGGGGGGGAACATGTTATGAAGTGTGGGGAGGGGGGGGGGGGGCGACGGGGGGGAACATGTTATGAAGTGTGGGGAGGGGGGGGGGCGCAGGATGGTAGCTGTAGATGTTATTAGGTGTTAAAGAAATAGAAGAGAGATCGAGAAAGACAGAGACAGAGAAACAGACAGAGACATAGACAGATTGATTTAGAGAGGAAGATTTTCAGTTTCAGAATGCATTACCACAACACAACTCTATCTTCATTGTGCAATGTCGTAAACTTTCTCGATGCAAATTGTGAGAAAAGTTATTACATGTATGGGCCAAAATTGAAGGAGCTAGTAATTAGGCCCTAAAAGACTCAAAAAGGATAAATGAAGAAACAGTATATACATAGCTTTCTTAAACTATAGAAAATATAAAATGTGTCAACTATTTTTTTTTACAATTATATGTAGTAAGTTTTGTAACAATCACACAAAAAATTAAAGAACAGATACAGAAAAGTATTATCTGGTAGACCAAATAAAAAAGTGATATTTGCGCACTATAAATATTTTTAAGCCGATATCAAACACAATTCTTTGACACACAACCAAGTATAAGTGCATACTACTTATGTTTCATCAAAAGGTGCGTGCAGCCCACACTTTTAAACGCTGGATTTTTATCTGGAGCTTGTATTCTTTTTGTTGGGTCAGTTTCCTAATGTCACCGTCTGAGACAGTGGTAGTGGAGTAACCCTCTGTTCTTTCTTCCAGGTGGGAAGAATTCGTAAAATGATTAGACATTGCTCTTGGCGCCCGTCCTTGAGAAAGGTTACTCGCTAACAACGGACATATGAAACAAGAAACACACATCGTCAATATTGACAAGTAGCAAGTCGATGTCACTCAGGCTGAACTTAACCCAGAGGAGCTAAAAGTTAAACTGTAAATAACCTGCCTAGCCAAATAGAAGCATTTACTTCAACTTATATCAGCTTAACGACATTTCTTTCCTGTTGTTACCAAACTGACGGAAACTGCGTGTCGTGTTTTGACTATATACCCATACATACACAAACGCAAACATTGCCATCATCTCTTCATTTGCCCACACATACACACATCCAAACATTGTAATGATTTGTAACATGTTGATAAGAAACCCCATTTCACTGCAGGGGGGCAAATACACTTTTCTCATTATCTCCACTAAAATTTATGATCCTGGTAGATTTCATATCGTCTCTTCAACGTTTGCCTAGTAATGATCCATATGAGGAGGAAGACAATATATTATCTTACACACTATTTTTCCCTATTGGTACTTTGTTTTAGATACGAACTTTTGTGTAGGTTTTGTGCTTTTTTGTCGGTGTCTTATTTGTTTTTGGATTTTGGATGGTTTCCTTTTTGTTTTTTGTTGTTGTTTTTTAACGTTGATTTTTGTGTTATGTTGTTTTTAAAGCAGAGGCATGCAGAGGCTGTGAATCATTTTTATTTATAAGCAGTGTAGGAACAAAGTCTCTCTCTCTCTCTCTCTCTCTCTCTCTCTCTCTCTCTCTCTCTCCCCGCCTCCTCTTTGGGCTCTCTCTACCTCCCCCCCCCCCCCTTCCTCCCCCCCCCCCCCCCCCCCCCTTTTACCGCCTGCTATGTGACGGATATCTACAACCAGCACGTACCGAATATCTGGCCGTATATCTAAGGTTACGGGTTATCGAAAGAACCGAGTCCACAACTAACTTCTACTGTCTTTGCCCGAGTCGGAGTCGATGCTGTCCCAAAAATAATGCCCCGGCACGTAAAATAGTAATTGGTCCTAATTCGGTAGACAGAGGCCGTGAAGGTGTCACAAAATTGTTGATGGTGTAGCGTTACTAGACTCCCCACAATTGCTGCATGTTTCTCCTGCAAGAAACCTCGGTGACATGTTCTTTAAAGACTCTCTAAACGAATAATGTGTACAAGACTTTATTTTGGGGTTTTGAAATGAGATACTGACAGAGAGAGAGAGAGAGAGAGAGAGAGAGACAGAGAGACAAAGAGAGAGAGAAACAGAGAGAGAGAGGGAGAGAGAGAGAGGCAGAGAGAGAGAGAGAGAGAGAGAGAGGAGGGTAAAGAGACAGAGAGAGAGAGAGAGAGAGAGAGGGGGGGGAGGGAGAGGGAGAGGGGGGGGGAGAGATAGAAAACAAGATAGAAGATGATGATGAGGACACTGGTGGTGGTAAGTAGTAAAAGGAATTATGGTGGTGACAAAGATGATGTTATTGATGAAAATGCACAGGTGTGCCATTTTAGTGTAAGACATATTTTCTGAAGATCATAATAGCAAGTCTCTTATTTGTACAATCATGTAGTTTTTATCACTTGGAGAATGAGGAGAGAGAGAGAGAGAGAGAGAGAGAGAGAGAGAGAGAGAGAGAGATTAGTTTTGCAGCCGTATTGGCGCCTTTCTACAATTGAATTCGCTCAACTCCCACCCTCTCCTGTCACGTTCGACATAAATACAGCATAAACATTTTCAAACGTAAAAATCAATGTCAGTGACGTTTTTGCT
Source organism: Elysia chlorotica (assembly GCA_003991915.1). Taxonomy (NCBI): domain Eukaryota; kingdom Metazoa; phylum Mollusca; class Gastropoda; family Plakobranchidae; genus Elysia; species Elysia chlorotica. Next base: position 277,296 of record RQTK01000582.1, on the reverse strand, counting down.
AGTGTATCTCATATGAGTCATGATCTTAGTTATTACTAAAGAGCTGTTTTTTTTTTTCATTCACGGCCTTCTCATTGCATTATCTTTTTTTTTTTAGTGAATAATATCTCTTACTTTACATTTAAACAAAACTTTGAGGAGGTGACTAAGCTTCGAAAAATATTCGCCAGTCTCACACAGACGTTTTTATTCATAATTATTATATAATATTCTCATGATTCTGTAAACCTTTATTATCCTCTATGCTACAGAAGACACAGATAAGCAAAAGATGATATTTTTATATCCAACTTGACGCAGTATTTATTACGGTGCAACTGTTAAGGGTATGGGCTGGTATAAAACCTTTTTTTTTTTGTCTTCTTTTAACTGGAAGATCATAAAGGCCAAAACAGGCGACCATGTAGGAAGTGATTCATCAGAGGTGTTTGTTAAGCTTGCGGTAAGGTTTTTTTTTAACATAAGTATGACTAACAGTGGCCCGTAGAGGAATGTAGGTGGGTGGTCGGGATCAGAATTAAAGAAAAAAAAGGAGAGGGGCATGGACAGACAGACAGACAGACAGACAGACAGACAGACAGACAGACAGAAAGATAGACTAGCAGATATACACGCAAATAGACTGACAGAGAAAAAGAGAAAACATGATTACAGGAAGAGAGAGAGAGAGAGAGAGAGAGAGAGAGAGAGAGAGAGAGAGAGAGAGAGAGAGAGAGAGAGAGAGGAGTATGCCTTGGAAATGTGTATCATAAAACTAGGCTTTTGTCGTACAACCTTGGCAAAAACTTGAAAAAAGGGCGTATGTTTCAAATGCACAAACCAATCAACCTTAGTACGTATTCAACAAAAATCTGTTTTCGGCGTCACACCAATACGCTAGTCTCATTACAGAAAACAAACAATTCAAATAAGAGTCCCTTTATCCATTAATCCTCTACAAATCTCGTTTCACGTATGAGTCGGACATGACATGTGGTGTGACACGCATTGGCTTGACCAAGATTGAGATAAGTGATAGTACTAAGACTAACTGGACATGGTGGTCAGACGCTTGGCCGGACTGATGCTCGGTGTGCCCACTGCATCTTGGAGTGCTTGTCGCAAAGCCCCTGTCCAGCTGCCCACCACTCCTCGCTAAGAGACCAGTTTCTGTGCTAACGCAATCTGAACAGACACAGGCTGATTGAGGGGACTGATCTAATTGCTCTCGGAATATCATGACACGACTATGAAAATATCTTACTATACACAGTTTCTCAATGTATTATTTCAGATATGGCAAGGCGGGAAAGGGTTCTTAAAGTTACCTCTTTACATACAGAATCCCTAAATCGTCCAACTTTAACATAATTATTTTAAATAATCGCAGAAAGCATCAATTGTACACGAACGACTCCGGCATGACATATGGTGTGGCACATCTTGACGTGCCCAAGATTGAGACAAGTGATGACTCTAACTGCACTGTACCTAGAATGGTTTTGATCGCTGCTTACTGAATCTTAGAATCGTTTAATTTGTAAGAATAATTTCTCAACAAGATATTAATGGTTTTACCCAAAAGAAGACAACACGGAAAAGTAGAGAGAGCTAAAGAAATAAATTCTTCAAGTTTCTTTGGTCAGGAATGAATTTTAAATAAATGGTGTTGTTTCACCTGAACACGCTAGTTTCTTTTCATTATGTCTTACAGTTTTTTTATTTAAATCAATCTGTTATAGAAGAAAAACCCACTCCTAGTTAAACGTATTCTAGATTCCTAAGAATAATTATATACGGCAATCCGTCTTAAGACCTACATAATGATGTGCTGCTACACAGAGACGAATCGGGAATCATGTATTTCTGTATCAACTTGTCATATTGTATATGTACTGATATCAACTCAAGTTCTCTGTAGAGGGAGGGGGGAGAGTTTTGGTCAGGGATGAGTTTAAAATAAATGATGTTGTTTCACCTGAACACGTTATTTTTTTTTTAATTATGTCTTACAGTTATTTTATTGTTATCAATCTGTTATAGAAGACAAATCCACTCCTAGTTAAACGTTTTCTAGATTCCTAAGAATAATTATATGCGGCAATCCGTCTTAAGACTTACATAAACATAATGATGTGCTACTACACAGAGACGAATCGGGAATCAAGTATTCTGTATCAACCTGTCATATTATAATTATATATACTTACAACAACCCAAGTTCTCTGTAGAGGGAGGGAGAGAATTTTTTCCCTCTCTCCTGATTTAACGCCTTCTAGGTTCCCCTGAGGGACCCTATACGGCGACGACATCAACCCAACCAGTCTGGAAAACTTTTTATGTGCCATTTTGGGGGTAATAAACCAAGGCCTTCTGATTAGAGGTCGCGCGCTCTAACGGTTCTAAAGTCTGATCTGTCTCATTATGTAGAAAAAATAGTGATAATTATGTTGATTCGATTGTAGATGCGCACCTGTGTTAAACTGAGCCAATGCCTCACCTATATGTCTGTCACAGGTAAAGCAGACCTGATAAACTAGAGTGACATGGATGAGGTCTGACTAAGATTGAGACGAGATTAGATGAGTGATAACCTGAAGGACCCCGTTCTCAGTATAGGAATTCACCCACAGGCCACAGCCTTGCCCCATGGCGAAACTCTGAGTGGTTGTCAGAAACCTGTACAAGAGGCTTCTCGTTTGTCCCTGACTAGGAAGGCAATGGTAGAAGGAGGCGGCGGGACCTGATGACTAAGAGCTGGATCGACAGAGATCTCGAGCTGGCTTTGGTCGTCAGATACCTCAGTAGGTTAGTGCTATGGAGTGGCGAGCAAGAGTTCTGCGGTTTGAATCTCTGTTGGCGCACAGAATTATAGGAGAGGTAATAGAAGTGTTATTGTATTTAGATTTCTAAATGTTCGGCGTTTGTGCCTCTTTCTGTCCGTTAATCATGGAAGAAATTTGGTTGTTTGTGGTGGGCTTAATGATATTTTTTTTTAATATATTTGACTTATCATATCGTTATTTAATGAACCATTCATTGGATTCCCTTTTTATCACACGTATGGTTAACACGCAGTACATTCCATTTGGGTGATGATTATTTCATATGCACTGGGTTCCCCAAAGAGCCTCATAGGGAAATACTAAATTGAACCTCGAAAATCGCCCTCGTTAGTCCACAGTACTCTTGACTTTTTGAAATAAGTATGTCATATACAATGTTGAACGATCTCATCACTGGACTCCAGATACAAAGGGTTTAGTCTACATTTTAATCAGTTATAAATCCAACAATAATCCTGCAAGGTTTGTTAGCTCAATAATCCCTCTACAAATCTCTTTGCTGTCTATTTGCATTAAGCGTGGCAGTCATTGTGACACGCGCTAGTAAGACAAAGATTAAGACTGTGCTAGACAATTACCATCGAGCATGTAGATGCTTAAGTATGTTGTATCCCGATTATCGGAGTGGTTGTCACAAAACTCGACTAGAGTCTCCAGCACTGAGTGTAATACACGGATGGCAAGCATGATGCATGAGATAAATATGTACGTAATGTGACCAAAATATACAATGATAGTCACATGAGGCGTCCTAAATAACTCAGTCCGTAGAGCGAAGTCGTATCTTGTCATACATCGCCGGTTTGATTCACGGATCGGTTAATTTTGTCCTCGCTGGTTGCGTCGGTGTCAGACCAAGCCCTAAGTACTTCATTCTAGAGTGCTCTCACCGCTTGTCTCCCAAAAATAGAATGATTCAAGTACGAAGGTCTGATTCATGTTTCGGAGGTATCTTGTACCTGTAATGGTCTACAACAGAAGGGAGGAAGAAAAGACATATAGGACGAAATACGAAAAGACAATAACTCAAACTGGCTTCCTCTCCGCTAAATTGAACAGAAAGATTTAATGTAACAAAGAACAAGGACTACGGACGAGATTTAAACCCACACTCTCTATGCGATTCCGTTTGGATTGACAAAAACAGAACCAAGCACGTTTTCCACTCTGCCTTACTCATCCACGAAATAGTCTATGAAGACCTAGCATGTTACACATTTGTATCGTGTCCACAACCTTATCTCTTGCATCATTGAAGCAACTGTCACAGAGATACACCAAATTGTTATTCCTTAGTTTGTTATTAGTTTGGTAGGCATACACAGTTAGCGTGTTACCTCTTCAAAAAACAAAACAATTAGCTTCTTTGAAAATCAAAGCCCGTGCGATGGTGCGGATTATAACCGTTGTTGTTGAGGTAATTTTGTTAAATCCGACCTCCCTCACCCCATACTAGATGCAAGTTTTACTTGAAATCCTACCTTTTCTAAACAAGTGGCCTTGAGCCTTGAGCAGAGCATAGTCATACCTCAAGCTCTTTCAATGATTGCTCTATTTTGTTTTTCCAAATGCAAGTGAAAGATCGCATCCATGTAAGTGAAGGTCCTCTGCGATGGTGTGGGCAAAAAGGGTAGAGCGCGCGCTTTTTAATCGGTTGAAGTAAAGTGTTCGAGTACAGCTTGATCGGCCAAGCCCTGAGTTTTACGCTGTAGGTCCCTTCGCCAATACGGATCTTTCTTGAGACTTTCCTTGTTTTTTTTTTTACGACCGATGATTCCGTTTCTGTGAAAATAATAAGTATTGTGGGTCTGAATGTTTTAATTGTTTTAAATATAGAAACAATATTGGAAAAACAGGGTGGGATAATTGTATTCACGAGTATATCGGTGATTGAATTGTCCCTCCACACAGTACGTGCACTGCACCCAGAATCCGTCATGACATGTCGTATCTATTTGCTTATGCAGAGAGGCGCTATCTCCCCCAAGTAACTGGCTTTAGACTGGGTTGGTTATTTCTGCGTTATCAACAATGATAAATCTAACACCGATCGTAGGCCCGTCCTCCCGGTAATCCCTCTACAAATCCCCTGTCTCCGACTGTGAGTCCAGCATGGCAGATATTGTGACACGCTCTGACCTGAACCAAGATACAGACTGTGATAACGTTATAGGCATTATTCTCATCATGTGCATGTTCCAATGTGCTCCTTAGTATGGGAAACTTTTTATCAGTCTGTGAGGTGCTCCATCATGCTGACTCCAGCTACATTGAGTGGTCGTCAACAAAGCTCTAGATATGTCTTTCACATATTCGTCTACTTTCTAATATGTACCTTTAAGCATATGATTTTATTGGAATGCATTAGTCGACATGCGCGCCAAATTTTATTTTCGATCAGAATGTCCACTCTTGAAATTACAATTGATCCACCCACCTCTGCAAATGATTTGTCAATAAAGATAGGAAACCCGATAATATCTGTATAATTCGATTATTTTGTACCTGTAGCCAGGGTGTGCACTTAGTGGCCTCTTTAGTTCTTTTTACAATAAAAGGGAAAAAGATCAAAATTGTTATGGAAGTCTCACACGAAGCTAATGTTAATTTTGTATTTTTTACCCTCTTTCCTTTAGATATGGAATTTAAGTTGTTATTTCTTTATGAAAAAAAATTATGTGTGTTTTATCTTTCAGCCCTGTTGGTACCTATCTTTTTTTTCAGGTACAAATTGTATTAAAGAAGCTGGTGAAATGGTGATTGTATGATAAGTTTTTCTTACACCTTAATAATTGTTTGACTCTTTCGCTCACACAAAAAAAATGTTATCAGGTAGTAACAGAGAAAGAAAAAAACACTTTTGGTTTCTTTGTGCTAACTAATTCAACAGCGTTTTTATTCAAATGTATTTCAATAATGGCGCAATAAATCAAATCAAGACTACAAAAGTGCCAGTCCCTATGTCCACACTGGCGAAGGGTAAGAAAGCATAATAAAATAATGCTCGTGTCCCGTTTGATTAAATCTGGAGTTGACCTGACAGCCCTGAAAGCTCATTCACGTTGTTCACGCTTTCCCGGTATTGTTCCTCGTACCTGTGGCAGCGGACACTGTGTGTCCAATGTTATCTTGCCAACGACTCCCCATTCATTCTCGCAGTCCCAAACTCCCGAGGCGTCAGAGCGGTAACGACGCTATACGATTTTGTAGGCTTAGCGACTCCCCTATCTTTACCAACGATCAACGCGACATCGTCAACTTCAAATTTATATTGGACTCCATAAAGCCATTGCTGCCTGTGTTTGGATAAGCTTCCTCCACTCAGTCCACAGTTCCCGGGTCGTGGCTCTTGCACAAGCCGGCGTAACTAGTGGCTTCCTGAAGAGGCTTCACACTCGCCCAGGCTGGGGAGTTAAGTCAGTTGACAGGCCTTTGTTGAACGTTGGCTAGTGGAGCACCGAGACGAGGACCATGATTTGATGATAACGACAATCAGAGACCTGCCATCCATGCAACGGCCACTCTTAATGAGATGTAGATTAGGCAAAATTACTATCTGCAATCTTTGTCTCTGCAGCCTCCATTTTCTTCTCGTCCATGTTGCTGATAGCGCACTTCCTTCCGGCAACCTGTTGCTTTTCCCATGATAATAAGGAGCGAAGGGTTCCAAAGTCTTAGTTCAAGATTCAGAGATTCTACATACAAACTTAATGGCATAAAATGATTAATATGCTTTGTGTTATATTAAATCAACTTGCCAATGATTTAGCTATTGAATATTGTAAAGTTTAAAGCAGCTGACAGTAGTCGATAGATACTAGAAGTAAAAATTTCTTTGGCGCCCGCAAGCTTTTGCTATCATTGATTTAAACAATTACTCAGGCCCTGGTAGGTTTTAAGGAATAAACATTGGCTTTGTTTTTACTAACATTAAAAGTCTAATGATTAGATTTGAAAACATTTTTTTCCTTTTGGTAGACTCGTATTGACTTATTCCCCATACTATGCACATATTCAAAAAAGAGATCCCATGCTTTTCTCACACTCTGGATAAATAGACCTTGGATATTTAATACTTCGATATTGTTACAATGCTTTGGAAAAATAAAAGATTCTAGCACGCGGTTTTCTCCTCCTCCTCCTCCTCCTCCTCCACCTCTCTCTCTCTCTCTCTCTCTCTCTCTCTCTCTCTTATTCTATATCTCTCGTTCTCTCTCCCCCCTCTCTCTCTCTCTCTCTCAATCTATCTATCTATCTTTCTCTATAGCTATCACTCACTCTAAGTCTCTCTCGCACTCTGCTCCCTAGATGTCTTTTCGGATTTCTCTGTGGCTCTTTCTCACACATACGCGCGCTTTTAACCCCTCCCCCCACCCCCGCCTCCCTTTCTCTCTCTCACTATCTCTCGTTCTCTCTCTCTCTCTCTCTCTCTCTCTCTCTCTCTCTCTCTCTCTCTCTCTCTCTCTCTCTCTCTCTCTCTCTATCTATCTATCTATCTTTCATTCTTTTTATTTGCTTCTCTCTACCATTCTGATCTATCTTTTTATCTAATTCGTCATCATTGGCCATGGTTGTACAATGCTCTCTTTCCTTTTTTACTACTGCATAGACACAGATAAACAAAGATGTATAGAGAGAAAGGGGAGTCAGAAAGAAGAGAGAGAGGGAGAGAGAGAGAGAGAGAGAGAGAGAGAGAGAGAGAGAGAGAGAGAGAGAGAGAGAGAGAGAGAGAGAGAGAGAGAGAGAGAGAGAGAGAGAGAGAGACTCGTCGAGAGAGAGAGAGAGAGAGAGAGAGAGAGAGAGAGAGAGAAGAGAGAGAGAGAGAGAGAGAGAGAGAGAGAGAGAAATCTAAGACAAGCAGCTAAACAAGCAAATTTTAGCGATAACATAAAGAAAATTGTAGCAGCTGAGAGAATGATGACAGAATATTGAAGCAGTGTAAACGACGCTGGGATCATGTCAATAGCAACCTCCTGTTGTATCTTGTATCTGCCTAATCCACCATCCTTGTCAGGTATTGAACCGTGGATTATTCCTGGCCAGGACAGTCATCAAACCCGCCCCTTGCATTCCCTGTCCGGAGATGGCTATCGTCACGGCCTATAGCCCGATTACGTGCAATGTACACGACCAGCTAGTGCCGTATTCAAGTGGCAAGTGGCAGCCAGTGATACGGGATTAGGGTCTGCTGGTGGACCATGGCCTGTTGCGCCAGAAGCATTTCGGATAAGCCGCTACGCCCATTAATGCTATCCGCCTTTAGCCGTGTCGAGAAACAGTAAACATTACAAGCAAATTAATGTTGGAGCTCGCCCTCCAATTGTTGTTTAATGATTTTCCCACCAGCTCTTCAGTGAATGGCGAGGATTTACCATGGCGAGATTATGGCTTGCGAATCCGTTACATGGCAGTTTAATGCCTGTTTGTCATGCCTCTGTTATTATCTGCTGACAAGCGCCTGTTGAGTATTAACGACAAACGTCTGTTCCTCATCTCCAGTTGCTAGGGAAATGTCTCCCTAATGCGTAAAGTCTCATTAGAGCTATTTGAAACATTACAAGTGGTGCGTCACTCGAGGTTGTTTTTTTTTTAATAAGATTTATGTTTCAATCGAATACCGTAGGGTATCTATTTATATGAGTGTAATAGTAAGAAGTTGTGAGTTATTTTATCGATAGTCACACATAACTCACCAGGATCCCAAATTCGTGACATCCCCAATATTGTCGATGTCATTTAACTTTTAAAACCTTTCTGTAAAGAAAAAATTAAATAAAGTTTCTTCTAGCAAACACAACCCTCGATCCTTTTTTTTATTGAACTACAATACTAAAGCCATGTGTTCATGACATTGCATTTATACCATAGGGGCCGTCCAAATAAAAAACGTACACCCTAAAGGCAGTGGTGGGCATTGGCTTTTGTGAGAAGAAAAGGGGGGGGGGAGGCTTAAGGTTCCAAAAAAGGTGTAATAAGTACTTAAGTCCTTTTTCTCGATAACAGCAATAATTTTATAGCAGTTATATAATTATGAGTGTGTATGTGTACACGACCCGAGTTTACATTACTGCATGATTTGAGCTAGGAAAAAGACGCGTTTCGGCATTCCCCCGTCCTTTTGACACCCTTAATTGAAATTTTAAAAATTCCTTAAATTAAACAAGAGCATCTGCCTACCCGAAACCAGGCCTATCTTTATGATCCAACAGTCACGAGATTACATTTGTGCAATGGAAAATCCTTAATCATTAAAAGAAGATATCTGATGAGGAAATTTCTCGCGCGTCTACCACAGCTACAGTACACGAACAGACAGATTAATCAACCTTATCAACAAGGAATCAGACAAAAGAACTACACCAATATATACACCTAAAATGAAAAAAAAAATGCAAGTATAAAAAGTTCAGTGAACATTTCCTTATATAATGCAAAAGTTTCATATGACGAAGAAGACCAATCCCATGTTTCATGGAGAAGGTACCAAGACTTAGCTCGTAAAGCATCTTTAAAATTGTTTTAAGTGGTGTCAATGCCTCTCCTTTGACCCTCACAGTGCATGTAAATGTGAGTATGGACAAGGATTATATGCACCAATTTTAGCACATACATGATTTGTATGACTGATACTTACGGGGCTTAAAAGGAATCTTATTGCATGCTCTTCAAAGGTGCACAATTGCATCATTTTTTTCTCTTCAAACTAAATCAATCATGGAGTGATCAACACTTTGTCTAAAACATTAAAAAAATGGTTCAATTTTTCAAGCCTTTGCTCAAAAATATAATAATGTTTAATTTCAAAGGTAAAAATTACTCCCCGCTCCCACCCTTGACCAACACACACACACACACACACACACGCACACACAGACCACCTTAAAAATGTAGACATTTATTTATCTATATTCGTCAGACCTCAGCATTTCCGTCTATAAAATAATAATTTTTATCTTTAGACGTTCTGTCTCAAAACCAGAAATCATACTTGCTTCAGTGTGGTTGTTAGTTAAGCTGAAAGTAATGAGAAAAATCTGCGCATGGCACATGAGTGTTAGTATGTTGTTTGTTTTTTTTATTATTCATCAGTAAAATTGATTTTAGAAGTAAGTACCAAAAATTAGGGAATTTGATGCCATGTTTCAATGTGAGATGTTTATCTAATACTATGATAAATTCCTAGAGAAATCGCTCTTTCTGTTGTCATTTTGAAATGATTTGGGCGTGATCGGTTAGAGGTCCGTTCAAATATAACCCACACCTATTTTGGGATCTTTTGAAACCCCTCCCCCCTGTATTACACAAGTTTCCACCATCTCTTAATACTATTTTTACGATAGTCAAAGACCTCCACATCTGCCCCTCCTTGTCTTTGGTGTAACTGTAAGATTATATTTCACTGGCCCCTCCCTTGTCATTTTTTCTGGTAGATTATAAATGTATGCATGTGACATTACATCTACATTAATCACTAAAAAGGCGGGTTCTACAAGTATGTAATCAAAACAAATAGCGCCATTCACTCGATGACGTAATAGTACCATTGCCACCTACGCGCACAATCCTTATGACTGGTTTGTGTATCCGTCTCTGAAAGGTCACGAGATTGGAGTTTTTATGACACACGGAGCAGAGGGCTCACGTGGGCACAAACCCCAGGTTCACATTAAAAGTAAGCAGTGTTGGCCCTACTGTTCTGGAGCTCACGAGTGTGCACTCTGTTGCAGGTTAGCAGGTTGTTTGCAGGGATGGAGCCTGGCTTAGCCAGTATGTGGGTCAGTCGTTCTCATCTTAAGCCCCCTACCATGGAGGCCAATGTTCTCAAGTTCAAGTTTACATGGCATCTAAAAGTGTTCTGGTTTTTTTTCTGTCGAAAGGGGTATGGGTATTACCCTAAGTCAAATAAAAGTATGACATGGTTTTTTGGATTTTTTTTTGGATGAAATATAAGTCTATTTCGCACCATTTTGATCAGAAAGCGTAAATTTTCCCAAGAATGTTCTTTTTAATGCAAACACCATCGCCCCCTTCTCCCCCACCCCGCTCCCTTGAAAAAAAGTTACAAATTGGCTATGACAAGGCTGCAAAGAATTTTGTTACAAAAAATGGCCCAAGGTGGGGAGTAATTTCCGCCTTTTCTCTCGTTAAATCTTGACATCTTTGCTTCGGGGTCTTTGCTTTTTCTTCCTCGTTCAAATTTGTTAACCTTTTTTTTATCTTGAATCCGATCTTCGTTTATTTGTCTTTCGCATTTCTTTTTTTACTTTCCACAATTTCCTCCAATTCTTCCTTTGAACTTCCTATTTCAATTATGTCATCGCTCTCTTATTCTATCACTTTTGTTTCACAATACAGTGTAATGCACTATTTGTCATGTTTTTTTTAACTTACAAACACTATTATCCTTTGTATTTTTTTTTAATTAAAATTGAAAAAAAAAACACAGATCTGAAATACTAGTTTGTGAGATAGCTGTATGACATTTGAATTTTACATTATTATGGTTTAAATGACTTTGTCCATTGGCATTGTACAGCATGCGTAACCATCCTACTATGATTTAAGAAATTCCACTCTCCCTTTCCTATCAGAAAAACTAAAACGGCTCTCATCATGAATCTGATAGAAATCCACCAGCATCATGCGTCTCACAAGTCAAGCGCGGTAAGTGTCCGCGGTTCGAATTTTAGCTGGTGCTCCAGTCTCCGTATACGATCGAGTAAGTAATATTGTGAGGACTTAACACCTTAATCAATCCTTTTTATTTTTCCTTTATAAGCTCAGATATTTCATAACTGTGCATCTCCGTTAACACTTTGATGTCTTTTTTCAATCCAATGTTGATAACACCGCAATGAGCAGAGTACATGTCTGGTTCTGTTTTTAACTACATAGAGTTATGTGACATGACTGCGCCAGCTGAAAACTTAAACCTAGTAAACCTATTGGAAAAATTAAACAGAGCTTACTTACTTGTACAATGTAATGTCACTTTCTGTCTGAATGTCGATCACTCTGTCTGTCTGTCTGTTTGTTTGTCTGTAAGGGGGGGGGGGTATCTTATTACATATAGTTTTATGAGGTCTATTTCGGCGGGAGTGTTTTTTGTGGTTTGGTTTTTTATTTGTTTTGTTTTGTTTTTGTTCTTTGTTGTTGTTTTTCTAGTGTATGGGGTTGTTCTTTTCTTTACTGGAGTGAAGGGCATCGAGTATTACACATCGAAGGCTTGTGTACATTAAAATGCCTGTTCTCGAACACTGTAGGGGGGCTGCTGTAAACACTGGCCGCGTTTCTACGATGCTGCACAAGCCTGGTTTCCTGAATGTCACACGTGATATTTCCCGCCATATTCTAATCCTAAACCTTCACTGTGCCTACCCTGTTACCGTACTATTCCTGTCATAACTTACTTTGCGTTTCACGGTCTCTTTTCATTTCTCTAGCTTTCATTTTGTCAGAATATATCCCTATCCCTATCTGTGTCATTCATCACAGCTATCTATTAAATCTACCTTTCTTACATAGTGCATAAATATTGATTGATAAATTGATTGATTCAGAAACAGATGTATAAAGAGATAGATGAAATGCACTATGTAAGAGGTAAGGTATATATAAGTGTGTGTGTGTGTGTGTGTGACCAACTGAGACAGGAGTCATGTTATCCCCTCTCTGTCTCGCGTGTGGCAGCACATGACATTGTCAGACGTCAGTCTTGGGATCCGTCCACAATATTTTCCTATATAGTTTTAATCTTGGACCTCTCTCTCTCTCTCTCTCATTAAAATATGTTAATGGTTTTATATCACCTCTTTTTTATACCTTTAAGTGTTGCTATTTCAATATCATGATGAATTCATTTAAATGGTATAGAAAAGCTCAAAAGGTGCAAAAGCTAAGATATTATTTTAATTGGTTTGGGTAGAAGCAGATTGGTGAATAAAACCATGAATACTTCAATTTTTTTCAAACTTTTCCGTTATATGTTTAGTCTATCGGATTCAGTAGGTCATCCTGACTCCAACAAGACTGGCCATATTTATAGTATCGTATCTTGACATTCACTGATAAGTACAAACCGTAATTGTGCTATAATCCAAATAAGCGGCATGATTACCGATAATAATATGGTGAGTCATAATGTTACTTCAAAAAATAATAACAATGCCGCAAAGACTCTTTGAAGAATGATATTTCTATAACTGTATCAGTCTTTGTTTTTGTTGTTGTTGTTGTTTTTATGGTAACCAAGCTCCTAATGATGACACGGGTCAAGGCGAGCCGACTCTGCAGCTGCGTTACCAGACTAACCCATATCACACCTCGCTTCCAAGGCACTGTTTTGTGAAGCGCTCTGTAGCGTGCCTGTTGTGAAATGGCTGCCAGCCAGCTTGCTTTACGTTTCAGACTTATGTTGTTGTTGTTGTTGATGTTATTATATTGTTATAATTCTTTTGCCAATATCAACAGACCTTTAGAACGCATGTCTTTTGCAACATTGTAGGCTACTCTGCACTTCCAGCTTGTTCATGTATACAAACAATAAGGACTTCAAAACAACAACAAAATACGTTCATATTCAAATCCCCTACGCTTTGTTGGGATCGGGATATGTGACGAAGTCGTGATTGTCTAGATATACACAAGAAGTATAAAGTATCTCTTGTCTCTCTTGATTGATAAGTTGAGCCGTTGGCAGTTTTGTAAAATAGGGCTATATTTTACAAGGGCGAGTTTATTGCGCTTGGGTTCGTGAAAACAAAAAAAGGAATTTCACAATTCTTTGCGAACCAATGAAAAAAAGAGAATATCAAGACGACCCTGAGGAACAGATTTTACAATAGGCATGTAATCTACACTTAAAGAGGCAAAAGTCAGAAAGAATAAATCTTAACCAACATATGCTTTTAAAATTCATAACTAATTCGTTAAGGACAATCCATCACAAGTTCCTTAGGGGAAAATTGCAATAGCCACATGACTGTCCTGTTTTCTTTTATCAACCTTTATAAAAAAAAAAAAGAAATACAGATAACCAACCTGAACAGATGGTGGTTCTGTTTTTATGGTTATTTTGTTATAACTGAATACAAAAATTATGTCCATTTAGGCTTAGCCAAGTGTGACGGATTTTTTTTAAATTCTCACCTTTACACATTTTCGGTCATCGCTTGCGGTTTATTAATATTTCTAACTCGTGTCAAGAGAGAATAGGAAAATACCCAATAAAGACCCCGTCGTACCTTCCACAACTCGAGGTGCTGTTGGGCTGATAATTTGAATTCGACCTAAAATCAAGGACCAAAACATGATATTTCAGCCAATGCAAATAACTTCAATAGCTTTAAAAGGCATGAGTCTGGTCAACCCATTTTAAACCTGATGCCTTTCAGAAAATACAGGTGGTGGATTTTACGTAACTAAAGACATGTCTAATGAAATTCGTGCTTTATCTATTACGTTTTTGAATTAAATTTATCTCAGTTTTCAAATGAGTACATGTTAAGTAAAGGAAAACAAGATTATTTGTTCTGATAAAAATAAGAAAAGAGCATCGTAACCTGACCTACAAGCGAATTACGAGCGCCCTATCTTAAGCGCCATAAAAACTCAGTGAGAAAGTCAAACTAACCTTTTTATTCTTCACAAACAAAACGCTTGAGTAAATCGGTTTGTGTATGATTCTCTATGTCCCTATGTCCATCTTTCTGACTCTTTTCCCCATCTCTCTCTCTCTCTCTCTCTCTCTCTCTCTCTCTCTCTCTCTCTCTCTCTCTCTTTCTCTATCTTTATATCTATATCTCTTATGTTTCTGTCTTGCAATCTTCTCCTTCTATTTATATATCTTTATTTATAGATCTACTGTATCATGAGCGTGCTCTTCTTGAATGGTTGGCTCTCCGCGTCTCTCCTCTCTTTCTAAGTGTATGCTCTTAAATTTTACTTGATACTTCAGTGGTGGTTGCCTCACATAGCATTTGGGTCTTTCTCTAAGTGTGACCGTGTGGTGTACCTTATGGGTTGGTTTGTTTGTTATACAAAAATAACCCATATGCTGTGATCATTAGCTTTTCATAAAAAAAAACAACTAGAAACAACACAAACTTGCGTAACTCAATAAAATAATTAAAGCACACAGATAAGGTTGAGTAGAATGGAATGTGGCACAAGACCACGGAGTTGTTTATTAAAAAGTTATCTAACAAATAATTGAATGCCACAAAGGCTACTATAGAGTAAATACGATAGAGACTCAAACTGGGTCACACTCAAAATAGTAATTTCTCGAAATTACAAAACTCAATTAATCAATGGCAACAATTGACACTTATCGCACAAAGCGGTAAACTCTCAAGTACAATAGCAATAGAACCCTACAGCTGAAACAGCTATAAATCTACAGCGTTCACACAGAACTAGATATCTAATCAATAGCGTTCACACAGAAATAGCTTTAGTCCAACGTCAAACTTTAACAGTAAACTTAAACTTGGAATCAGAACCAGAACTCAACTAAAACTAGAAATCAGTACAATTTACAAAACTAAACTAGAATGAAACTCGAATCTTTATTTATAGATCTACTGTATCATGAGCGTGCTCTTCTTGAATGGTTGGCTCTCCGCGTCTCTCCTCTCTTTCTAAGTGTATGCACATATATCTTACTCCTTATTTAGCTTTCTTCATCTTCAATCCGTATATCTCTTGTTGTTGTTTTTTTTTTTTCAATCTGTCTACATCTAAATCTCTCTCACTTTTTTTTCCTCTATTTTTTGGGCGGCCGCATCTGTAAGTCTCGGGTTCCAATCTCGTACAACGTAAATACGTTTCGTTCCTTTCCATTAGGCACTATTTATAACCGCCTATTGTAACTCTTAGATGGTAATTACGATAATGATACAGAATTTCCACGGTAGTTTGCCCACGGTGCTATGCCTCCTTTAAATCTTCACATGAAATTAACTATCGTTTTAATAATGCAAAAGATCATCGGTTTTGATGCGATGTCAACTCGTTTTGTTTTCTTCTTTTCTGTATTCATTTCAGTTTCCATTGTACATCGTACGTTTCTGTTTTTCGCATGCATTTACACAGAGCATGAAACAAATTGAATTATACTGGCATTCATCATAACGATTGGAAACTTGGCATGTATTCAAGTTTACAGTAACCTGAAATCTGTCCAAAAGATTCGGCTGCCCATTTCATTCCTTTAATTAACTCAACCATTTGGGATTTATTATTTTGAAAAGCAGATAAATAAATAATTTTTGTGTATACTGCATGATAAGAAAGCCAGCTAGTTTGCACAAATAATTTTCTATTGTACGTGGGTTTTTTTAAGTTGCTTAGGAAAGATTAAAATTGCATTAGCCTTAAAGTATTTTTGTCTATGTCCCAATGTCATGTACACTATCTCACTTTTGCTTTTCATTTTTTAACCTTCTTATACTTTGGCATGTACCCCAGTGCTACGCCTCTGTCTCTCCATATGCGTTTCAGTCTCTCTATGTTTCTGTCTATATAACACTTTTCCTTAATCGTTCTCTCTCTCTCTCTCTCTCTCTCTCTCTCTCTCTCTCTCTCTCTCTCTCAATTTATCTATCTTTGTCTCTCCCATTTTTCAGACATCTGGGATTAACATCTCAATAAGAGTATTATTACTACACAAAGACCCCTATCACTAAACATTCAACAACAGAAACGCACATTTCAACCAAACAAACAAAAATGAAAAAAATAAACATAATTGCCATGTAAGCATCAGCTGGCCTATTTCACGACATTAAGGCTGAAATGCTATCCATATTAATTTCCTATTTTGAATGCCCTCACCGAGATAGTTTTTGCCTTCTATCCAATGTCACCGTGTTCTGGGCCAATGTTTCGCTTGTACCACGACCAGGCCTGACCACGACTGCTGCGCATTTAAACCAGTTAGCTGGAGGCCTCCTTGACATTAGGTCATCTAAACCGTACCAGTTCCAACTTCCTCTGCGAGAATATTACTTTGCATTAAAATGTTGGGTTTTTTTTAAAGGTTTAGTTCTGTGGTTTTTTTTCCTCTCCCTACACCAGTTGGGGCTGAGCTGGAAGTTTTTGCAAACAGTCAACCACCATAAGTCAACCAGGCTGTAATCACCCTCCAATGATAATAATAATAATAATAATAATAATAATAATAATAATAATAATAATAATAATAATAATAATAATAATAATAATAATAATAATAATAATAAATTTCCCCGGGATGGATAGCTGCACGATTCCTCGCCACTTACCAGTCACCGCAGGATGACATGTCTCCTTTCTTGAGCAGATTTACAAGGTGACCCCTTTGCAAGTTTTCTGGAACTTGCTCTTGTTCCCAGATCTTGCATAGGAGTGGGTGCAGCATGCCAGTCGAGATCTGTATGCTGCACATCCTCAGGAGATTATGCCGTCTGGACCTGCCTTTCCTGACTTGAGAAACCTGATGGCCCTGTCCATCTCTGCCCTGCTAGGAGTGTTGGTGTTGATGCCAGGAGCCCGGTTGGTGAGGGGATATCTGGTGGGGTTGGTCTGTTGAGAGTTTCCTTGCAGTGCTCTGCCCATCTTACCCTCTGCTTTTTCTCACAGGCTATATTTCCGAAAACTGTTGAACACGTCTCCTTCTATGTGTCTCGCGGGCTTCGCCACTGTCCTTCAATTGCCTCTTCTATTAGAAAGGAGAGCACCCTGAATTTGTTCCTCAGCTCGATTTTGAAATGCTATGATTTCTGTTCCACTTTTAGACGCTTCCAGCCCTGTCGTTAAAAACCTTGAGCTTTATATTAAGTACTGCAACCACCAGGTGGTGGTCTGATGCTGTATAAGCACCGCATTTTACCCTGACATCATGCAGACTCCGTCTCCACAATCTGATGATTGTGATGTGGTCTATTTGATTTTCAGTCTTGCCGTCGGGAAAAATCCATGTTGTTTTGTGGATGGTCTTGTGCGGGAACAGAGTACCTCAGATAACCAGGTCATTAAAGGAGCAAAACTCAGTTAAGAATTCTCCATTCTCGTTCTGTTCTCTAGTGTCATGGATTCCCATGATGTGCTCCAGGTCTTCAGAAGAGTTGTCGGCAGGGCTTTCACCGGTGAGCTTTACTGGAGAGAACTCCTCCTCAACCAAGCTTGTTTTGTGGATATTCCTTGCGGTTTCTGTAACAGTGATTTTTTTAGAGACGGGTCTGTTGATCCTGCCCCTAACCCCCAACCTGAAGAGCCAGTGAGTGCTCTTAGTCTGGCCTCTACCCTTGCACCTTTCTAGCATGGGTGACCCTACCAGGAGACGAAGTCTCCCAACCAAAGGCAAGGTGTCACTTTTTGTAGCCTGGGTAACTTTTATTTCCTCTTAAGCAATTATTCAACCACATTGCCATTCTCATTCCAAGGTCCTTTTCACAACTAGCCCTTTTTATTATGTTGTTAGCTTGTTTTGTTTTTTTGTTGTTTTTTTTGTTTTTTTTTGGGGGGGGGCGGTTGTTTTTTTTTTGTAGATTAATTTTTATCTTTTTAAGTGTTTTGAAAACATGAAAAACAAAACTATTAAATTATCTCAGTAGTTATTTTCAAGTTCTTAAAACTAAAAATGGCAAATTCGTGGTAAGGTTTGAGTGCTGTTGTACTAGTCTAGTTGTAAAGCCCTTTTTGTTGCCTGTATTTTTAAATATTTTTCAGATTACTTTGTTTAGCACACGGTATAATAAGCTGCTCTATTAAGCAATTGTTTTTGTTCCGCATGCATCGCTTTTTTGTTTGATACTGCTCTATTTTTTCTACATGTATTTGCTTTATCTTACCACGCTTTGTGTTGCCAACATCTTGTACAAAATCGTACACGTAAAAAGCAAGAATGTACTCTAGTTCCACGCAGGCGTTTTGTTAAAACAAACAAACAAAAACAGCAAAATTAATATTTTGCTTATCTTGATTACTTCCATAGAAATTGTTTGTGCTTGTTTTTGCTGTTTTCTTTCTCTAGGTATTAATGTTTGTGCTTTTTTTTTTTGCTGTTTTCTTTCTCTAGGTATTATATTGACTTTGTCATTGCAGTCATTATTAATGTTCTTTTATTGGTTCTTTTTGTCATTTTTACGGTTGCTGTTGCCGCTACCAACTTTTTGTTATCACTATTAATCTCAACATTATTTCGTATAAAGTTGATTTAAAAAACTCTTTACGAATCTGTTGGTATTTATAAACACAAAATCCAGCTAATGTAAGCCAATCCCTTTGAAATCGGTTCAAATGACATGTTGTGTCTCTACAAATCGTTCAATAAAACAAAACAAAAACAAAAAAATTATGACGCCTCAAGTTTGGTTTAAGTTTGTTTCTTAATCGCGGAAAGATATGGAAACTGATGTCTGACAGTTTTGCGTGTTGCCAAACACAGAGCGGATATACTAGATGTCTGTCTGAGCTGTAACATGGCACACTGACCCATTCTGAACATTTTTGCGATTGGATTTATTTTTATTTTTTTCTCTTTTTTCCATGCTTTAATTGATGTTGTTCTGTTGAAATCATTTTATAGATAGCAAAACTATCATGTAAAAAAATCACTAAAGACGATTTATATCCTGTTGCAAAATAATTCTTTACAGCCAGGGTTTTCGCCAGTGTGAGTGAGCAATCGGCGCGTGTACAATTTTTTTACAATTGTTTCCTATTCCGGACATTACTTATGTCGTACGCCCCGTAACGGATATAATAATCTTCAAGCTAATGTCGGCAACAGGATGTCTTTTAATAAGTGCAGTCAACTAGATTATATCCTCTTTCTATGACAAATTGCAGTGTATGCTTTGTCTTGGTATGATTATTGTTGCTTACAAAGATATGGCTAGAACATTTAGGTGTTGTTAAACAGCATTATCAGAATTGGATGCAATAATTTCCGCTAATGAAGACACAAGCGGATGGGCGTTGTAAACGAATTTTGTTAATCGTATAATAGTAATGTATCAAATCATACTCATGAAGAATTCCTTTTCTACTAGAGGTCTGATTCCGGCTCATGTTGTTTTTGTTACACTAATGATCACAATAATATTCTCATGCGGTATAAGACAACTGCTGTCATTACATTCTTGATTACACCGCAAATCATGTCTTTTAAAACAATAAATTAAGTTGTTGTTCTAATTAATTAGATATAGTATGGCCTTTAAACGAGTTAAGACTGAAATAAATGTTTAATTTGGAGGAAATGAAATTTCACGAGCAAAACTCTAGCTTGTGAAAGTTCTACTTCGATTAAGTTTCTTCCACATACATTAACCTTAATTTTTCGCTTAGTTTCTTTTTTTTACTAACAAGAATCTACTCCAATGTTCATGTGTTTTTATGCACAAAGCGTTTGTGTCAAATTATTGAATAACAACCTTTTTTGCACGCAACACGACTTTGATAAAGTTGAGTGGATGTTAATCAGGCTTGGTGGTAATAAAAGCGCAAAGCACGTCGACCATCGTCGACACCCTCAGACTTCATGCTGTTTATCCAGTTTGAGTTGGATCAAGATGCCCTTAGATATAATCATTAATTTTGTGTTCTATTTTTTCCGCTAAGTTAGGACGAATGTTTTTAGTCATGTAAAGGGATAGCCTTGACACTGCTCTCTGTGTGTATGACTGTACGAGAGGCTTGCTTTTCTTGATCCCAGTTCTCAATCGTTTGTAATTTATCTCCTTATCTTTATCTTTCTTTGAAAATGGTCTCTCTTTATCTCTCTCACTCTCACTCTCTCCATCCATCTATCTTTCTATCTATTTATCTATCTTGTTCTCTCTTTCTCTCTCTCTCTCTCTTTCTCTCTCTCTCTCTCTCTCTCTCTCTCTCTTTTCGCTCTCTATCTATCTATCTATCTATCTATCTATCTATCTATCTCTCTCTATCTATCTATCTATCTATCTATCTATCTATCTATCTATCTATCTATCTATCTATCTCTTCCTACCTTTATATCTATATATGTCTTTTAAGGCAGTAATTCATATGGCTTTCTTGGACTAAACAATCTAAGACTAAAGCTTTTTTATGAAATACACATTGTATTATATAATAAAACGCATTGCATACAAAGAATATATTTATGCTAAAGGACACGTATTTTTACAGTTTTACAATGTGATAAATCTTGTCCCTTATCAAAAATTTGGATTTATTGTAGGCAGGGAAAAAGCATTTAAGTGTCAGAGCAACACCTGTCTATATTCTACTAAGGCGTTTTTGTTGTATCCATCATCAGCTATTGTTTTGTTTGATACACCTCTACCTATGCTAACTAAGACGTTTTTTTGCTGTATCCACTATCATCAGCTATTGTTTTGTTTGTAACACCTCTATCTATGCTAACTAAGGTCTTTTTTGTGTATCCAGCTACTGTTTTGTTTGTGACATCTCCGTTTATGCTACTAAAGCGGCCTTTTTTGTTTTGTTTTTGTGTTTCTTTTGCTGTATCCATTATCATCAGCTATTTCTTTGTTTGTAACACCTCCACATATGCTAACTAAGGCGTTTTTGCTGTATCCACTATCATCAACTATTGTTTTGTTTGTGACATCTTATTTATTCTACTGATTTATGAGTGTTTTAACGCACAAAGAAACAGAACGGATATGTCAGGGTGCTTTTTTTTCAGACGGTCATAAAATTATTATATTGACATCTACCCGACCAGTAAGGCACCAAACGACCCGAGGCACCTCCTTATAAAAAGCCACGCTCTCTACTGTTGAGCCACCTCGACCCCCACCCGGCCTCCCTACTCTCAACCAAAGTATCCAGAGTGTAATATATATATATACGGTATATTATATATATATATATATATATATGATGTCCTTGGTTTAAAAGCCACAATGTCACGTCCAGGCAGAATTGGAACCCGCTCTATCTGAAAGGTCTACGTGCCTCGACTTAGCCCTGCATCCATAATATTTACATGGTGAACACAACGCAAACTGTCAGGAGGGCCTCTAAGAGCGCTGCGTGGCCGCATTAAACACAGTAATAGTAGGGTATAGTAAATTGAGGTGGTATATTTCTAGCTCAAAAGTCCGCGTCTATTAAAAATGGTGAACGTGAGTTTTCTGGGTACATTCAACTGTATAAATATTGTTTGAAAGAGGGAATATTGGAAATGATTATGTCATGTGTTAATTTTCGTTTTATCTAGATCTCGACAAAGCTCTACGTCTATTTTACATGGTTGGATACAACCGTATTAAGGTATCCTAAAGTATTGGGAGAACTTATGTTTCCATGATAAAAGAAGGCGATTATGTTTTATATGAAAGGGCCCCCTATTTAGATCTTGACTTAATTCTAGATATGTTATATTAATGTAGATACAAACTGAATAGTATAATATAATTCAACAATATTAAATAGGAGGATATCCAGGAATCAAAGTAGGAGGGCATAAATAATTTGATTTATACCAATGGTACTGGACTATTCGCAGAAACAGTGAAAACTTCGAAGAACTGTCGAATGTTGTTGAAAAAGAGAGCAGGAAGAAATGACGAGAATTAAGAAAGACAAAAAAAAGACATGTCATGGCCATAAGTCAGAGGAAAGAACATACACGGTTAAATATCTCTATTTAAAGATTTGAACTCAAACAGCTGGTTAAAATTCTGAGCGACTCCACGCATTGAAAGCAGTAACTAAGGGATCAGGGTTCAGGAAGGAGGGGGCGACATGATTGCCCACGCTACACATCACGGCGCCTGGTGGGTGGGTTACGGTGTCATAAATAAATGGTATAATGGAGCATTCGATTAAGTAACTTTTTATTACATTTTTTTTTTGTCCCTCAGGTTTCTTTAAGGAGATGGGGGAACCAGTGAGGGTTCATAAATCGTGGCTGTCGACGGAGCCTCTGCTTGTTGGTGCGAAGCACTCGCCGACTGAGACACAGTGTTGACGATTCCAACTGAGACTGTGAAAACATTGTTCTTGAATAGCACAAACACCACACTCAAGTTAATTCAGAAAACACTTTGGTAAAGGAACATACATTTGTTGTACATGAAAGCAGGAGAGGTGTTGTGGGTTCATTGTATTTCATATAACTCTTTCCTGCAGCAGCTAGACTTACGAGAATCAAAGAAAATCTCCATCGTCGTAGAAAATAATACAATCCGTAATAATTTCTAAGAGAGAGCGAGAGAGGGAGGGAGAGAGAGAGGATTGGGAGACAGACAGAGACACAGAGAGAAAGAAAGAGAAAGATTAGCATAGAGATAAACAGTGAGAGTGAGGAAAAGAGAGAGAGAGAGAAAGAGAGCGAGAGCAAGATTGAGACAGAGACAGAGAGCTAAGCTGATGTTTACAAGAAAAAGAGCTAGTAATATCTTTGATAAACACACAATGTTAAGAATGTTCTGTTTGTTTATGTTGTATGCTTCTCTTACATGATGCTGGTATAAATAAACTGTCGGCTGTCCCAAAACAAAGACATTCTTTGGCAGTGACTAACATTGGTATATTAGTAGGAGAACGTTGAAGTGGAGTGAAGTAGTCTTACACCATTTAGCTCATCCCAAAATTAACTTGTTAGTTATAGTATAGTAAGTTATACTATCGTAGTAGCATCAATGAATTACAAGGCATCTTGACTACATGAAACTAACAACGGGTCACACCTTGAGAGATCTGACCTATAAATCTTTTTAAGATTAATTTACAAACACTGCTCAGTAAGAGTCGCTTGGTCGAACGTCTTTTTCCAGGGTAAAGTCCAATTATGTTGTATGACTTTGAGGCAAAAAGCTGGAGTTAAAGAGAAACAGATGGTGGCAAAGACAGCAATATAATAGTGAAGGAATGTTTCGCATAAAAATTTAATTGAAATATAGTGACAAAGACAATGAGAGCGAGATGAGGTAAAGAGATAGCAGACATTTATGTATTCGGACAGGGACAAAGAGATGGAAAGGGGGAAAGAGAGAGAGAGAAAGAGAGAGAGAGAGAGAGAGAGAGAGAGAGAGAGAGAGAAAGAAAGAGAGATTTTTAAAGATAGATAATTACAAGCGTGTTTCTGCTTAGAGAACGAAAAGTTATGTCTTTGAAATTCCATTATAATGTTAAAAAGCGGACATTCGTCAAATTGTGGGTTGTGTTTTTTTTTTCGTAGGCCTACTTATTAGCACTTCTGAATCATAATTTCAGTTAACACTTTTAATATAAAACACTAAGAACATTCTAAGCTTTTTTCGTCTCGTGAAAGCTTGCCAATCCTTATCTCTCTAGTGGATTATATTTGAACAAATACGGTCATTGTGGTGAAAAACAGTATCATCATCTCCATATAGTCAATCGTTAAGTTAAAAATAAGAAAAATATATCGTGGACAATTATAATGGAGCGGAAGTGACGTCAAGTCCCGTAGGGATGCCTGTATCCGGTGACATAGAGGCCGAGGCTGAGTACTTGAATGGCTCACCACACTGACATTGCTAGGATTGGTCTGGTTAGGTTAGAGCTGACAACCACCCGCCAAAACCTGTATTGTTTTACACGCATTATCGACACATTTTGGGCTGTAAATGGACACTAAGCCGGCCCGTCAGGTTGGCAGTAAGTGTGTCTCTCTAGTGGCAAGAAATAGCAGCATCACGAGTCTTCTTTCGTAATCTGGGTTAATTGCGTCGTTTAAAACAGACAAGGAAAAAGTCACTATAATTGTACTCTCTTTGTTTTCAAGGCTTTTCATTCATTGCGTAGTTTTAAAGTCGGTTGCATCTGGGGTGGGGGAGTGTCTATATGTCTTTTTTTTTCTCTTTGTGTCCCTCTCTTTCTCTTTCTGCATTATGTTTTTCTCATATTCTCTTTTTCTTTCTCTCTCTCTCTCTCTCTCTCTCTCTCTCTCTCTCTCTCTCTCTCTCTCTCTCTCTCTCTCTCGCTCTCTCTCTGCTCCTCTCTGTATATCTAACAGCCTTTTTGTATCTTTGTATCTCTATCTTTCCACCGGTCTACCTATCTATCTATCTATCTATCTATCTATCTATCTATCTATCTATCTATCTATCTATCTATCTATCTATCTATCTATCTATCTATCTATCTATCTATCTATCTATCTATCTATCTATCTATCTATCTATCTATCTATCTATCTATCTATCTATCTATCTCTCTCTATCTCTCTCTCTCTCTCTCTCTCTCTCTTAAATCTCGCCCCATTAATAGTACTTCACATGCCCACGCTTTTCATACAAATCCATGGTCTAGAGCTCAAGTTTCTTTGGCATTATGTGGATTATTTTGAAGACCCTTCATACTGAATTATCCTTTTTAAAATATACTGGCTCGATGTTTGCAGGGTGGCGAGTTTTAATCATCACAGTCACAGTTTCGGCACTATGCTATGCTTTCACCTTTGGTTCACATTAATTTTGCACAAAAAATATTTCACGTACTTTCTTTTATTTAAAGGTAACGAACATATGTGAAAAATGTAAAGAGGAGGCGAGATTTGGGAGAGAGAGAGAGAGAGAGAGAGAGAGAGAGAGAGAGAGAGATGGAGAGAGAGAGAGAGAGAAAGATCATTATAATTAAGTTTGTATTATTGAAAGTGACATATTTCAACTTTCTTATCAAAAGAATGCGAATTATGTGTTTCACTAGTTTGTCAATTTCACGCTTCGTGGAACTTCACACGTGGGAACATATTTGTGGTTAAAGCTTACGCTCCGCTAAGAATTGCGAAATTTTGAACCTAGTTGTAATTTAAAATCCCTTTATATAAAAAAAAACAACCACTCATTTTATGACGTCATTGTCACAGAACCCACACTGTCTACGAGTTAGGTCGGTGCTTTGACAATGTGACCCGCGGAGGCAAAAATCAAAGTATCCTTGCTCTGTCTGTGTATGGCAGAATATAAAATTGTCAGACTTATGTATTAGGACTCGTCCGCCATGTAGACTACTTTCTGACACTAAACTTTAAGTAACCAACGAATCATTCAACCATCAAACCAGTAAAAGAATGCGAGTAAATTTTTCACACAACTGGTTTTGTGGATTTTACGGCTTGAAGAACCTCACACGTGGGATCATGTTTTGTGGTTGACGCTCAAATACCGATGGGGGATTGCGAAACTCTGGTCCTAGGTCTAATTTAGATCTCAATCCAGGTTTAAATTTCGTGTCAGACTATAATTGTCTGGAGGTGCATATTTTTATGGCGTCATTGTCAGAAAACTTAATCCGTAAGCCAGGCTCAAAGCTCTGATAATACTTACTGTTACCTAACATAGACTAAAAGTTCTCATCGTTTGCTCTTGTTTAGAGGGCGAGGCAGCACAGTCAATTGAACGGACGTCTTCTAAAAAAGATGATCAGAGATCCCGGGTTTGTACCTCGGTCAAACCTCCTTTGCTTCCTACTAATCCATGATTGTCTCGTGGACGGCCCTTGGTCAGAGGTCCTGAAACATGTGTTGTCACCTTGTCTCTGGGTGTAATCACCGAAATAGTCAGAGGTTAATCTTGAAACCCGGCGCCGTGTGAGACTTTTTCTGGAAGATTAGGAGAGCTCTCTATTCATCTATGTCCTTCTGTTTTTGCATTTCTGTTACTGACTATTTCTTTGTCTCTGTCTCGATCTGTCTCTCTTTCTCACTCCTTCTCTCTTTCTATCTCTCTTACTCTCTTTCTATCTCTCTTACTCTCTTCCTCGTTCTCGCTTTTCTCTCTCTTTCGCTCACTCACTCACTCACCCACTCTCTCTCTCTCTCTCTCTCTCTCTCTCTCTCTCTCTCTCTACATTTCTCTCCCTTTCTCTCCCTCTTCCTCTCACTATCAGGACTCATAATTATTTTTTGAGAATTTATACTTAATACATTAATTCCCCTGCAAATGAAATGCGATTGTTGGTTGGGCTGTTTTTAAGTTTACCCTAATTTGTATGCTATATGACTAAAAATGACGTATATTTCGATTCTATTAGACTCTCCTCGTGTTCCAAAATAATACTAAGACTTCCTGCATAAGTGTTCATAATTTCCTTATCCATTCACTTCTGGTGAGAGACGATCTATCCATAATTTTTGCATTCATCAACTGCATCATTTTAGGCCTGACAGAGGGTCGATAATCTTTCCTCCCCCCGCCCTTAGTCCTGACCTTTGGTCTCTGACAATCCTGACATAGAAACCAGTTTCGCGCTCTCGTGTCCTGAAACGTGATGCAAGAGCTCAGCGGTAGCGCGCCAAATCTCCCCCGCGCCGACCATCCACCACTGATAGGGGGCCCATTGCATCACCGATCACGCAAGTTATTTGACTCCTCCTTCTTTGTCCCCTAAGTTTGACGATAACAGGGGAGAAGGCGTCAAATGATCTCATCTTGCGGTTTATCAGCTGTACGTACCTGAGAAAAAATGCAAACTAAGGTGGGTCTATAGTTGAATGCATACCTATATTGCATAATCATGCAATGATGCATAACTATGTAAGTATTTGGCACACGTGTTTTCTTAATTTTTCTTTTTTCCCACACATCAACTCTCCCTCCGATTTGTCATTCGACCAATAGAAGAAGCGGCATAAAATTAAGGAGGAGGCGGCAAAAGATGGTATTCATTATTTTTCCCATGCTCTAATGGTGCAGATTCGTCAATACTTTGACACAAATTCCCACGGTTCCTATTACATTTATCAATGGGCTTTTTTTTTTTTTTTAATAAATTGAATTCTGAAAGCGTTTATTAACAATACTATAAATGTCTCTTGCAGTTAAAATCTACATAAGACAATGTATTTTCATACTTTATTTTTTATATGTGATGATTGATATAGTAACAAGGTATTCAAAAGAAAAAAGATGTAAAAAATAAAACGAGAAAAGAAAAGAGAAATCTGAAAAGAAGAAAAGGCGTGAAAGATAAACTACTTAACTTTATAACAGATTAGAGAAAAAAATATTTTAATTTTTTTTCACTTTTTTTCTTTTTTGGAGCAATCTATGCTTAATGAAGATGGTTTGTAAGGTGTTACAGGTACCGAGTAAAATGATTGACAAATTTACTTGGATTCAACGTAAATGTTCATAGTATGAACAAAGTTGCATAAACAAGGTCACGTTATGTCAAAGTAAACCCAAATTGAAGTTATGGAAAGTGATAGATCTAGAGGAGACGGGACAATCAGACAGGAAAAGAGGTAGATAGGTAGTTAGTTAAATAGATATAGATAGATAGATAGATAGATAGATAGATAGATAGATAGATAGATAGATAGATAGATAGATTAGATATGATAGATAGATAGATAGATAGAAGGAATAGATAGATAGATATAGATAGATAGATAGATAGATAGATAGATAGATAGATGGATGGATGGATGGATGGATGGATGGAAGGATAGATAGATAGATAGATAGATAGATAGATAGATAGATAGATAGATAGATAGATAGATAGATAGATAGATAGATAGATAGATAGATAGATAGATAGATAGATAGATAGATAGATAGATAGATAGATAGATAGAAAGATAGATAGATGGATAGATACGTAGATAGGAGGGATTGTGATGATAAATTTAAAACTAATGAGAGTATGCAAAGAGATGGACAAAGTACGTAATACATTTTTTATTATAAAAGGAGCTTTTATGGGATAAAATTCTAGAACGGAAAACACTTTTTAACATAATTTATTATTTTTGTTTGCTGCAAGGATTAATTTCGTGCAGATTTCGCTCAGACAAAGTGAATGGGGAAAAAATCCTGCCCTCATCTCCTCCAGTCTCTCTGCGTTGTGTATGGCATTTATAATGGCTCTGGTAAAATGGAGTTTAAAAAATTGGGTAAATGGGCTGATTTCTGACTACCCAACGTCAGCAGCAAAGTTTTATCATGGATGGGTCCCAAAACTATTGTCTGACTATTTTAAGTCCTCCCATACAGAGACAGTGCGGGGATGCCAGTCACATTTTAATGGAAATCGACCCAATCAGTAGGGAGAAAAGACTAAAATATAATTGTTTTTAAATCATGCCGCCATTCTATATTCTACTTGGCTAATCTATTGTATTAAACAATGAGCGACAGTTTCAAAAGAACATTTTTTCCAAGATCTAGAGTTCTATATTTAAAGACAAACTACTTTTTTAGCTGGCCTTTTGAGAGGCAGTTGGGAGTCTTAAAACAAAAAAAAAAACAAAGTAAAATAAGCTCATAAAACTGAAGCCAAAGAAGCCTATACATATAGATAAAAAAAATGGAAATTGTCAGCTTTTCAGCATCCGAGTGAATGTTAAACAACCCCCCTCCTGAACGCCGCAGAACATCCCAGTTCTCAACAGTGTCGTCATAGCATCGGTTTTGGCGGGAAAATATCGGGGACGTTTGCAACGTGCGTGTTTGGGCAGGTTTTCACTCGTGCGATTTTTAGCCTACTTTTATTATTTTTTTCACTGTAATTCTTTCCCACTCATGCCTGCCATGAGCTAAGTCGGCGAGCTACTACAGTGTACAACCCGCAGAAGCAACAGGCTGGCCTATCTAAACACAGATCTCATTATAATAATGTGTCTACTCGACCTTGGATAACAGGTTTCATACACTGGCCCTGGCGCTTCTCTCGTACGGGGA
Source organism: Elysia chlorotica (assembly GCA_003991915.1). Classification (NCBI taxonomy): domain Eukaryota; kingdom Metazoa; phylum Mollusca; class Gastropoda; family Plakobranchidae; genus Elysia; species Elysia chlorotica. The sequence continues at coordinate 247,817 of RQTK01000582.1, read as the reverse complement.
TGCCGAGTCCCGAAGCTAAGTACAGCATTGTTGATAACAAAAGGATCCGCTAAAGATGTCCTGTCACAATTTTGTGAAGGGTTGAGAGGGGTGACAGCGTGGAGAGGGATGGGGTGTGTGTGTGTGTGTGTGTGAGAGAGAGAGAGAGAGAGAGAGAGAGAAAGAGAGAGAGGGGGGGGGGGGGGAAGAGGGGGGTAAGAGGAGGGAAGGAGGAAAGAGGGAGAGAGGGGGGGGGGGGGGAGGGAGAGAAAGAGAGAGAGAGACAAACACTTGTTGCGCTCAATTCAGTTCACGTGCTAGGCTAATGGAACTACAGTAATTTAACCACCTACCCCATCTCTATTTTTTTCTCTCCTTTCCCAAACACCATTCAGTGCGCAGGAACTAGGCCAGTATAAGTGCACTGCGCAATTTGCACCACTAAATTACAAATACTACATCACTACATCGTGGAGCGCAACTCTGCAAAGCTTGTGAGACTTAAAACACATGAAACTATTTAATACACTACAAGCAGCATCTTTTCCACTGCTGCACCATACATTATCTTGATTAAGCTAGAGCTTTGCCACTCCCCCCATCCCCCATCCCAGACGCTCTGGTGTCATTTTCCAGCTTTTGTTGACACATTTAACCTAGGATGTATAGATTCCACATTGTAGATACAGACCTTCCCATCAGGCATCAGTATCCCCGCCTTAAATTCTGACTAGCTGCGTGTAGGTCTATTGCGGATCTATCAAGGGGAAACGGCATTGTAACATTCTAGATTGTCACTTATGAACATGCGTGACAGACAGAAGTGAGAGAGAGACAGAGAGAGAGAGAGAGAGAGAGAGAGAGAGAGGAGGATAATGGGAGAAATCTCACAAAGTACCATAATTATACGTTATGTAGAAAATACAAAAACAAACAAACAGAATGAACTAATGAACAAACAAGCAAATTTGCTGTACGTGATGTTAAAAGATAGTAAAGTATCCCTATATGAGATAGATTTGCAGCTTCGTAGTACGCGATATGTCATGGACCGCGGACGTCTCCCCCAAATCCACGCGGAAATAAAACAGCTCGACAGTGCAGAATAATTATTTGCCCTCTTGAGTCACGCGAGAGGGGAGGGGCGGAGCGGGCCGCGAATGTTGTTTCGCACGCAACCTTGTACTTTTTTCTCCTCTTGAGGCCCTGTAACATGGATTTTCTAGTCAAACACCTGTTTTTCAGAGTGAAGGCCGTTTCTCGATTATATTATGTTGAGGGGGCATCGTGTCGTGTCAAGTTTGAACTTGTACGGTCACCCCATAATTATGTCCTTGTAAAGACTAGGCAATGTAATGTATTGTAAGGGAAGAGAAAATGGATAGATAACACGAAAAAAGGGTAGATAATGATGATGAGGGAGAAACAGATAGCAACAAAACAAGAACTGGCACGTTTCTTGCATAATCTTTGTTTAAACTAGATGTAGTATAGTGGCATTGGTGTGAGCGTGGAATAGGCTAATAATGAAAAGTTCATCTCAGCTGTAGAATGAACTGTATTGTTTCCAAAGTATTCTAAATCTTTGGTGTTTTAGAAATACATTGTATGATGGAGCATTATTTACACAATTATTTATGCAAACTAGAGACGACAAGCTGAGGATGGTTACGCTTATCTATTTTAATTTTGACATTTGTTTGAAGCAAACTATAGTCGTGTATAAATAGAAATGATGAGGATATGACAAAATGCTTTTAAAAAAGTACAAAAACCGCATATCTTTTAAAAGGATGAGACAGAAAAAGAAAAAGTAGTAGTCGTAGTGGTGTAGTAGTAGTAGTAGTAGTAGTAGTAGTAGTAGTAGTAGTAGTAGTAGTAGTAGCAACAGCAGCAGCAGCAACAGCAGCAGGAACAGCAGCAGCAGTAGCAGCAGCAGTTGTAGAACAACAGTAGGCCTACCAATTGCATAACCAGTATTGACATCAACAAACCACTACAGATACTGTAGTAAACACTCTAGGAAAACAGGAACAGGGAGAAAACTCATAGTCAAATAAATGAACAAGAATAATACAAAGAGGTCAGTGACATCCAACAATTGAACGCTGCAGAGAACGGGTCCACAGATACGAAGCTCTACGCCTGTCAAATGTTGGCTTTTGTTGCTTTGATAAGCCCTAACCCCTGCATTTTTTCTCAACTTCTTTTTTGCATTTTCCTTTCAGTTGCTATGCTGTTGCTGCTATTTTTAATGCTTACCCCAGCAGAGACAAGTGCTGTATTTTTAGAACGGGAATTTTCTCACTAGCGTGATGCGGAGGTCAAAGGTGATAAAAGCTGCACTTAATTCATTTTACAAGAGCTTAACTTAGCGGAAATAAAAATAGTTGCTCTTTGTTATCCCTTTGCGGAGCATGTTTTAAATTCGTTTCAACGGTAAGCGCAACAAACAGTGACAACAACAACAACAACACCAATAACAGCAACAACAACTACACCAACTACAACAATTAATCTGTCGCATTCCACTTTGGATAAAATTATTTTCAGGGTCAGCTCGTTACTCTAGGTAACCGTGTGATTGTAAGTTCGCATGAAATGCTGTTGTCACTTAATTGGTTAATTTGTTTAATGTAACCATTTAGTAGATTTTTTTTATACTTCATTCAAATTTGTTTAAACTTCTCTTGTGGACCAAGAACAGTTAAATGCATTTTTTAATAATCGTTTATAACTAGTGTAATTTTTTTTTAAATCTCTCGAGGGAGTAACATTCCGGGTGAGTAACGATCCGGGGGAGTTACGGGCCGGGGGAGTTACGGGCCGGGGGAGTAACGGGCCGAGGAAGTTACGGGCCGGGGGAGTAACGGGCCGGGGGAGTTACGGACCGGGGGAGTTTACGTTACAATATGGTCCAATATTTTCCAATATTTTCCAACTCCCAAAACTATGTTAACATGAACCAGTTTTATTTTCAAGAAATTTTTGCTGTTAAAAAAAAGTAAACAACACTGTAGCGTGTACTTAGTTTTATAGAAAGCATCTTAAAATGAGGAAACAGAAACTGCCCATTTTCACTGATCACAAACAGTTTTTGTTTTGAATCGTGCTGTGGGTAGAATTCAAACAACCTGCTTGGGTGCATGCTCTAGCCATGGATGTAAACATGAACAAATCAATAACGTCACTCATGCTCTTAGTTTTTTGTTGTTGACTTTTTTGTTTGTTGTTGTTGTTGTTTTTTTAACTTAAAGATTGTGAACGGACCGTTGTGGTGAACAGCTGGTGAGCATAAGCAACATTAAGATAATGACCTAGATTTATATCACGCTGAGTTTATTGGAAAATGTTTTGAAATTTCTATACAGTGTGTATGTGCAGATAGGATTACCGAGAACCCGGTACACGTACCGTTACAGTTATGAATAAGATAAGTTGTGCACCAGTCATATTTAGTTTCGATTCATCAAATTAAGCTAAACGTGGCTTTTACTGTTGGTGAGTCCTGTTGTTAAAGTATGATTTGATATGTTTTTATTTCCAATCTTTGCTATTTTTCTTTTCTTCTTATAATTATTACAGAGACTATTTAAGACTTTCTGATCATACTATACTTTCATTTTCCCAATTTTCTCTAGGATCGAAGGACCAAAGTATGTTTTACTTTAATGGTATCATTTTCTTTGCTTTTTTTCCTTTTTCTTATTTATAACCTTACTTTCTAACACTGGGTTTTTCTAGTAAGGCAGTGCAATATGCCTCTTATCCATGCGTAGTATGAAAATCATAATTTATAATACTTTCCGTATCTTTTATTCGCGTTGAACAAATAATTGATGCTTTCGCGTGCGACAGCTTCAACCATGAACTGTTTATATTACTGATATCAACCTAATTATGCCATCGAAATACATACGGATTTTAAAAAAATGTCTTAAGTCATGTAAACAGCGAAAATTGTTCACCCTTTCCCTAGTTTAAGAGAAACTAAGGGAAGATAAAAGTATGTTCGGCCACACAACGAATCCTTTTAAAACTAATAATTTAGAATCGGAGTGCTTGCATGACTCCTTAGCATATTAAAACGCCTAATGCTCAAATTTTACACGAAACCCAAAATGAATGACTAATTAGCGTTGTGTCAAAATTATTGCAACTGGTCAATCCATTTCTTTCCTGGCAATATCAGACTCATAAGTTCGTTAAAAACGCGCATCTATGTATTTTTTTGCTTGCTTGAAGACGAAATTGGTTAAAGTGTATGTTTGAAATAAAAAAAAATTTCTGAGTCTCAACCCAAACGTGTTTTATATTACATTATCAATGTGTAATAGTTTTCATACCCTCGACTGTAGGAAATCGGGGTAAAATTGGCGAGGAGAAAGTTTTGAAACTAAAGCTGCATTTTGTTTTCCAAATATAAAAAAGCTACAACCATTCGGGATAAGAGTAACACCATTGTAAAAGTCTGATGATTGTTTCAAGCAAGCTAAATCTAGTTGACGAGAAGTACAGAGCAGATGACACAAATAATATCCAAACAAAAACCCCGCGTACTATTGACGACGTTGGTAAAAGAAAAAAATTAATTATATCTCAATAGTTATGACTCCTGCTCTTTATTGGGCAAGAGGACTGAACGAGCCAGATCAGCCGGTCTCAACTGACAGGACAGATAGTCTATGTTCGATTTTCCTCTACGAGATCGGGCTAGGGTTTCAGGTACCACCATGTTTTCACTCCACTAGGAAGGCCCGCCGACTTCTTTTAAACATAATGCAAGACGTTTGTTAATTAGAGAAGCGGATATATATTCCCCCTTTTGAAACAATTATGGGGAAAATAATTATTTTTAATATTGCTTATGTAGGCTTGATTGCTTGAACTAATATTGGATAATGTATTTGAAAAATAATTTTCATCTTTACAGTTTAGCATTAAACGAATCTCCCACCTGCATGCAAGATGCCATGCATGCCCATATGTTGCGCCGAGAGGGTGTTCGCTCAACTGTGTCCCTGCAACGCTGATGTAAGCTAACAACCACATTTGAACTATACTCCCTAAACTCATTAGCGCATAGATCTTTGATTATTTGGTGGTTTTTATTGCCAGCAGGTAAATAAAACTTTCCTTTTAACGATTTGCAGCTGCTTAGAGAGAAATGAAAAGGCGAATTTTGTAAGTATACTCTTTTTTAATATATTAATACAACTGTATTGCTTTCCTCAAGTCAACGAAGTGTGTTTGTATAATATAAAAATGAATTTTTCCTTCTTCTTTATAATTTTTATTTGTAATTTGTTTCATCAAGCTTTTCAGATTTTTTATAGTGTTCCACATATTATTTTGGGACCGATTGAAGGCTGGTGCACAAGCACCATTGAGAAGTTTCGAAGCCACTGAAAGAAGAACCAGACTAGTAATGTTAATAAAACAGTTGAAGTAATTCAGTCGGACGTGTATGAAATACAGTTCACGATATTCCCACTAAAATATTTTGTTTGTCTCAACACGTGGAGATAATCTACCTTACTACTGCAGGCACCAACTACAAAAGAGCCCAATGCCAGACATCCAGACCGTGATCTAACAAAAACACTCGGTAAGAATTTATGTGTGTGGGCTCAGTGGGCTGGGCTCCAGTACCAAGTCTGCACTCACCCTGAGTTGGGAGCTGAAAATAACTCCTGAACCTGAACTTGAAACCTGGTCACAGACTGAACAAAATAAGTATGAATACATGGAAAGGTCAAGAACGGAAATCCAAATTCGACGTAGCCAGGCCCCGGATTTCATTTACCTCTTGGGGGTTTTATTTGAAAATTGAAAAGAAATAGAAACAATCGTTTTTTTATGGTTGTAAACCGATTTTTGTGTAGGTCTAGATGCAAAAACATGCAATATTTTTGTTCGACTTTTTCATGTTTTCTTTGTGGTCGATTGTAAAATTTCAGTGAGTGTAAGTTGGCATCGTTCTTCCCTGTATTTGCGCGCTCGCATTTTTGGCACTATTGTCCATTGTGGAAACTATGTTGTAAATGTGTAATAACTTCTAAATGAATAATTATGATGACGAAAGCGTGCTAAACGAAACGACAACAAGTTGAGGAAAATGAGGACTGTGAGTGTATATGTGTGTCTGTGTCGTTTGTTTGTTTGTTTTCTAGTGCGTTTTTTGTTGTTGTTTGTGTGTGTGTGTGGGGGTTTTGTGTGGGGGGGGGGGTCTTTTTGTTTAATTTTGTTTTTTAGTGTTTTTATTATTCTTTATTGTTATAAGCTTGGGTGTTATCAATGTGATGTCTCAGATGTTTTCAACCAGACTAAGTGTTATTCAGATGGTTGAGATTCCTGCTAGGCGCCCTGCACTACTTCGTTGGAAAATTGATTATTTAAATGGATATCATGACAAAACAAAACAAAAACAAAATAGAGCGGTAGAATCTAGAGCTTTAAATTACAAAAAATCGGTACCAGGGGGGGGGGTCTTTTTGTTTAATTTTGTTTTTTAGTGTTTTTACTATTCTTTAGTGTTATAGGCTTGGGTGTTATCAATGTGATGTCTCAGATGTTTTCAACCAGACTAAGTGTTATTCAGATGGTTGAGATTCCTGCTAGGCGCCCTGCACTACTTCGTTGGAAAATTGATTATTTAAATGGATATCATGACAAAACAAAACAAAAACAAAATAGAGCGGTAGAATCTAGAGCTTTAAATTACAAAAAATCGGTACCGTTTTTCGAAATATCTATTAATTTTTCAAGAAATATATTCCAATCTTTCTTGATGTTCCTGAGTCGTCTACATATTTACACGCGATTTTTTCCACGATTATCCAGCTTCTGAAAGATCATACTTACTCTCTCTTAAAAAAATATTACTTAATGAAGGAGTCAGAAAAAATAAACCCATGTCTCGTACATGCTTTTCAATTTTGTGTTATTCTCTCCTTCTCTCCCTCCGCATACGCTCTATCTGTGTATCTGTATTTCCACTTGCGCGCTCTGTCTGTCTGTCTGTCTGTCTGTCTGTTACTCTGTCTGTCTGTCTCTCTTTATCTCTGTCTGTCTGTCTCTCTTTATCTCTCAGTCTGTCTGTCTGTCTGTCTAGTACCCCCCCCCCCCCCCCCCCTCTACCAGGTGCTATTTAGTACCCCCCCCCCCCCAATCCTAAAGATAGCAATTAATATACATCATGACTGTGTGCTAGGATCTGTCACGTCAAATAATCCAAACTGTGCACGAGCTAAGAAAAGGACGATCATGCAAATACAATCTGTTATTTATTTCCAAAGGAAAATACTGGAGAAAATAGAACAAAAACAGTTGGAATACATCTAATACTGGAACTTTTCTCATCTATTTTGCCCAGGAAACGTGAAAGCAATCAATAAATTATGGGAAGAGCATGAGCCTTTTTGGAGTGATATTTTAAAGTGTACTAAATTCTGTTCATTTTTTTTTTCAAAGCAATCGTTTTAAGAAACACGTCCGTTTTAAGCTTGAAGCTCTTTGAAAATGTTGCAATCCTGTGAAAAATAATAGCGGATTGGGAGGGTATCATGCATATGATTATATTAAACCTACTAACGTTGAGATACATTATGTGTATTGTTATTCATGAAAAATATGGTGGAAACGTCATGAAAATCCATTCGCGTTCCATAACGAGCGAGCTGTGTCTCTTGTTCGTTACACACCAGTATTTCCATTTCTCTAATTATGGCCGATCGACCGTTGCCATGGAGACACTGAGGGACTATCGAACCATGACTTGGTAATTGCTACTGGTGTCTCTGGCTTAGCGGTATCCAAGGGCAACAATAAAAACTGGGCACTGGATCAGAAACGTAATGATAATGGTGATTATGAAATGTTGTTTTGGATCATCGAATACGGTGATAATATGAATGATAATACACCAGGGCTTGAAAAAAAAAGAGATGAACTAGCAAAAACAGACACAAATTGGCAGTAAGAATCAAAGTGAGCTATATCATTCAACCTAAGGCACAATCATCACAAGTTTGTTGTAAAGGCTAAGTTGTCTAAGTATCTTCTGTTCTAGCATTGCTCAAATTTTTATATACATAGATAACTGTTTCTACCTGTCTGTCTGTCTGTCTGTCTGTCTGTCTGTCTGTCTGTCTGTCTGTCTGTCTGTCTCTCTGTCTCTCTGTCTATCTATCTATCTATCTATCACCCTCTCCGGGCTAACGTTAAAACAATAACATTTTCCTTGCCCAAAATTGGTAACAGTTGACTTTAAATCTATAGCAAATGCCTTTTTTGTGCTACAGCAGCTGCAATTGTGTGTGTGTTTTCGTGAAATCAAATCATCTTTTTGTCCACTTTGGCAAATGCTTAAATAGATATGAATCACCTCCAAAACTATCAATAATTTCTTCAGACAGGATTTAAATAATTATAAGCGAAAAATTGTTTGGTTAAGCACATTTTGATCTTCCTCTTTACTTTTAATGCACTTTCTTTTAAAATATAAACACACATAGTGATTTTTAAAACTGTGGTACTAGAAGTGCTTCTTTGACAACCAAGCTTTAGTGTACATAAACCTATTCTGTGGGCGAATGAGCGCTAATTGCATATTAAAAATCACATTATTGAAGACAAGCAAGATCAACTGGTATCTGGAATCTCATTTCCGGAACACGTTCCCATAGTAACGGCATGTCAGCGTTCGCATGCACTGAGAGTCTGGCTTCAGTCCAAGCCACGCACTGCCACAACCGTCTTAAGTCACGAACATGTGTGAATGGTAACCACAGTAACTGTTGTAGGAACCTCAGTGGTTAGAACCTGCAAGTTTTTTTTTTTATATTATGGGATTTGTAAGCATTAGAATTTTTTTTTTATTTATGCATCACAGTCAAATTGTTTTCTTCATTTTTATTGTCATTTTAAGAATCTTAATTTACTTTGTAGTATAATAAGTTTAACGGGTCAATAATTATTATAAAATTTACCATCCAGATGGGGGGTGGGGGGCAGCTGTCTCAATATCATGTTACCCTGGTATTACTCCATGCCTCTCTATCACTCTCTCTCTCTCTCCTCTCTCTCTCTCTCTCTCCCCTCCTCTCATACTCTTTCTCCCTGTCTCTATCAATCTAGATCTATCTTTTCTTCTCTCCTTCCATGGTTCAGTAAGTATGTACACTGTGTTTCAGCATAGCAGTTTTCCAATTGCAGCATCATATTTTAAGGCAGACTCAATGCATCTACCTGCTGCGCACCTGCCATTCAGTGTTTTCTCCCTTGCCCCACTCTGCTGATTTTTTATTTGCTTTTTGTTAATCCTCTTATTTTTCTCCCCTCACAAAATGTCTTCTCCACTTTTCTAGCATACGTCCCTCAAGTAGAGCCGCTTCCACTTCTCCACTTTTCTAGCATACGTCCCTCAAGTAGAGCCGCTTCCCAGAAAAGAAACCCATATAAGAGGATTTCAGCCACATCCATTCTATCATTAAGGTCTTTGTCTCTTAAGTCCTTGGGCCGCTATTGGTAGGGTAAGGCGGGAAACTGCTGACTGTGCAAACCTGTGATAGTCTATCGATTTTCTAAGTCAGAACGCTGGCGGACAGAGCCGTACTCCAGGCAGCTTCAGCAGTGATGGGCTAGTTTGAGAATGGAAAGATGCGGGATAGTTGGGAATAACCATCTCTATTTCTCTCTTGTTCTTTTTTTTTTCTCCTTTCCCAAACACCATTCAGTGCGCAGGAACTAGGCCAGTATAAGTGCACTGCGCAATTTGCACCACTAAACTACAAATATTACATCACTACATCGTGGACGCAACTCTACAAAGCTTGTAAGACTAAAAACACGTGAAACTATTATACACTACAAGCAGCATCTTTTCCACTGCTGCACCATACATTATCTTGAATAAGCTCAAAGCTTTGCCACTCCCCCCATCCCCCATGAGAGAGAGAGAGAGAGAGAGAGAGAGAAACAGATAGAGAGATAGATTGAGTGAATGGATTGGGTGTTTGAACAAATGAAGTGGTCTATCGATTGATCAAACCGTAAAGATAAGTGAGAGAGAGGGAAAGAAAATGAGAACAAAAGAGAGCTAGAAGTAGTCAGATGGACATTAAGATAGATAAATAAATATATCAGAGAGAAAGAGAGCAATTCATAGAAAAGATGGGAAGGGGATAAGAATGTTCTCTCACGAACTGTCCGCGTAACTGGAGAAATGTAAGAGAGAGAAAGGAATGATCATAGTAATAGGGAGATTGTTGGCAGCGAAAAACAGGCGGGGGAGAGATAATAATAACATTAACAAAAAGGAAAAACAGAAAAAGATTCGAGGTCACCCTTTCACCGAGATTTTCTAGAATTGTGTAGAAGCTCCTGATGCCAGTTATACAGGCATAGTTTGCCTTCACGTTCTATCTTTGGGCACCCGGTCCTGAAATCTATTGGAGCTGGATACTTAAAAAAATATGTTTTGTTTCGCTTCTTTATTATTGTGCTAATTTCTCTCTCTCTCTCTCTCTCTCTCTTTCCCCCTCTCTCTCTCTTCCCCTTGTGGTTC
>RQTK01000582.1:225073-237198 GCA_003991915.1 Elysia chlorotica | reverse complement strand
TTATATTATGCATTTCGCTTCAAATACGAAGACGAAGTAGCTTAGTTATTGACAAAAGCACACCATCGTTGACTAGACATGCGATCAAAAAAATTACGATACTGTATGGGAGTGAAAATTTACTAAAAAGCACAAGTAATTTTTAAAAAAGCTAACAATGTTAAAAGTGTTTCATTTAATAACTCTATGCTGCTGTAAATGTAATGATACTTTTAAGACAGACAATTATTGTTTGTGATAATATTTAACTAGGGAGCTTAGTTCATTAAATAAAGACAGATTAAGCCTAATTATAACTGAAGAAGCATAAAATGTTACGTCATTTCCAAATGAGTATTATATATTGGCTCTAAACGCTATAGCTCTCTTGTTACTGTTTTAAAACGTTTCGACCAGATTAGATGCATAGAAGTCCTGATAAAGATAAGAATGATAGACCGAACTGTTCTCTAAAATCAGAGCAGTGACTATTGTGTACAGTAAATCACCACTGCGGGCAAATTGTTATTCAAGTTTTCTTATCAGCAGTTAATCTTCTAAGAGAACTAGAACATTTGTAGATTGTACAATGTACGCTGGATAAGATTTTCTCTCCAACTGTCACACGGAACCAGAGCACCTTAAATCTGAAATTTGTAGTCGAATTCTTGTGTTCTTGAGTTCAGCCAGCGTTCTTGTAAACAGCGAAAATTGGAATAAAGATGCTGCTCTGAAAATAACATAATTACAGTTTTTTGCTCAGTACTTCCTTTTTAAATATCCGCATTCCAGTCCACTCTTCCCCAATATCGCTTTTTTTATATTCTTCTAGACCTGATTACGTTTCGTGTATTTTCCGAAAAACTCTAACCGAAGGCAAGAACGCCAGTTGAGAATAAACATGCGCGCCAGACCATAACACTATCATCTTAAGCTATCAATCACCCTTTCTGTTTGTTGTTGTTTTTACTCTTTCTTGTCGCTCTCGTGTTTGTTTTTCGTGGGAGTTTTTTGTTTGTTTCTTGAGGTTTTATTTTGTTTTTGTTTTTGTTTTTTTAGGGGGAGAGGGGGGGGGGGGTTCTTTTTCAAATAAAAATAGTAAAACTAGACTAAAGTGCATTGTGTGTTGGATAATGAAACTTACAATTGAAACATACTCAAGACGGTCTTAAGTCTTTTGTGGAGTTTGAAATTGATGAAAATGACTTTTTAAGGTTATGTATACATTGACCCATCCGATTTTCATTGTGAACATTTTAATTTGAATATTTTCAACGGCATTTATTTGTTATTTTATTTATAGAGGTAATGTTTCCAAATAACGCTTTGTTTTATAAAAGTAGAAGAAAAAAAACAATATTAACAGAAAGGGAACACATTAAACTTAAAGTCTAGTTTATAAAGCACACACATTTTACTATGATCTTGCAAACGATAGACTTAATGAAGGATGTTGAAAAATGCAGAGTTCTAGTAGGTAATAAAATGAACACTACCATAATTATAGTATTATCTTTAACATTACTTATTGGTGAAAGCATAGTGAGCAGGTACCTTTGTAGCACGCTGAAGAAATTTTCGTGGAAACAAATCATGCCATTGAAAGTGGATTGAACATTTATGAAGTTGCAAGAGCTCAAGGGGAAATTAACTGAGTCATGGACGTACATGCCAGTTTCCATATAAGTATTTTTTTTATACAGATGTAGTTGTAAAGGGGGGGGGGGGGGGTATAGAGAGAGAAAGTCCTGGGGTAGAACAGGAGGTCCGTGGTTCGAGCCCGCTCTGGTGACTCGTCCCCTTTTGGTTGGGTCGGTGTCAGTTTAATGTGACTGGCTGAAACAGAGTCATGGTATCCCAGCACTGTCTCTGTGTGGCAGCACATAAACTGGCTAGACGTCAATCCTTGGGCCCGTCCAAAATACACCATATTTAGTGCTGACATTGGACGATAAGCAGCAAACAACTGTAGTTGTAAGCGACCTAAACGGAGACATGGGACACTAGCTGAGAATCGAACCACAGAACTCATGAGCAACAGATCTACCGAGACCTCTTTCGAGTCATTCGTCTACATGTAATAAAAACAGTAGAATGTTAAAAAAATATATTTATAAAGTTGAAAAGGGAATAAAATGCCTAGCACTTGTAAAAGAAAATCGTGAAAGAACAGATGTTTAAATTGCCCCTATGAGAAAGACCTAGGTTGAAAGATCTGTCGTCAAAGCACTCCATTTAAACGTAGCCGTAGTCATTAAGATTTAGGCCCATGGAGATCTGAACAAATAGCATGCCATAAAGGAGATACAAAGAGGGGTAAAAGGACATTGGGGGAAAGAGGTAAATGAGAGAAACGGTAAAGAAGGGAGACAGAGAAAGGAGCAGAGACAGACAGGTAGACAGATAGACATAGAGGTAGATATACCGAGAGATACAGAGAGAAAGAGAGAGAGAGAGAGAGAGAGAGAGAGAGAGAGAGAGAGAGAGAGAGACAGAGACAGACAGACAGACAGACAGACAGACAGACAGACAGACAAAGACAGGGACATGGAAAGGAGGGGCAGAGACAAAGCAACCGAGAGATACATAAAGAGAAAGAAAAAGAGAAAGAGAGAGAGAGAGAGAGAGAGAGAGAGAGAGAGAGTGGTAGAAAAAAAGAGAAAGAGAGAGGGGAAGAGAAATATAGAGAGTAGTAGGAGAGAGAGGGAGAAATAGAGAGAGAGAGAGAGAGAGAGAGAGAGAGAGACAGACAGACAGACACAGAGACAGAGAGAGAGAAAGAGAGAGAGAGAGAGAAATAAAGAGAGTGTGTGTGTGTGTGTGTAAATAAAAGGGCGTGCAGGGACTGTAATGCAAGCAGTTCCTGGGTGAACAAACAGCACCAATCAAACAGAAATCACAAACAAACCGGCGACCGCAAAGAAAGCACCAGATAGAGGAAGAAAAGAAGATTAGTGGTCTAGAGTAACAACATAAAGATTTTACCACAAAACATTAAATGGAAAGGAGAGAGCGGAGCTAGAAGTCGATAGTAAAAGTCGGGCCCAATGGACACGGAGGAAGGAGAATAGAAACAGCAATAAAAATCAAGTTCATAGAGCACGGATGAATAAAACACCGCCAGGACTAGCACTAGTATAAGGGAGATTTGGGAAAAAACCACAAGAAATATAAATAAGTTTACAAACCACCGGAAACCTAGACGTGGTTTTACATTGAGATCTACTTTGCCGAGATAGGTAAAATATTCACGACTGTAAAAGAGAAAACATTTATACTGTAGAGAGGAGGAAGTACCAACCTCTCAATAAAATAATGATATAAATAAAGAAAAACCAGCGTAAATCGAGACCCACATCTAGATGTAGTTCCCTAGTAAAAACAGACACAGTAGATTTATGACAGTCTGCTTTTCGCCGCCAGCAGCATGTCGCGGTCTGCCCTGTCCCATAAATTATGGAGATGTCTCCGAAGGAAAGGTCCAGATCTATGTTTTGTTGTGTCTTCGCTGCATGGGCTGTCAGGTGTCACCATCTACCAGAAAGTGTCACATTAAGACAAAGACATGGAGCATAAAGAGGACACGGCCAGGTGTAAAGGTGGCCTAGTTGCTTCATGCAGTCGCCTCTGGAGGTCAATGAATTTTCCCTGACCCTGGTCCATCACATTCTCACCTTTTGGCAGGAGCGTCATCAGAGCCAGAGGGGGTTTAACCACCGCCCGACATGCATAATAAACATGTCAGTGCTTACTTTTGTTTGGGTCAACATTAACATAATTTGCAGTTGGTGGACCACTGGATGGTGATGCCCTAGGCCTTCAGCATTTTTAGTGTAGAGTCTGATCGTATTTGAATCCTCATAAAATTGGTGGTGCATTGTGTTTCGTAAAGTCAAAGGTGGTAGATTCATCCAATGATACACTCAACTCGATTTAAAAACACATATCGACACTATAACAATAGTAAAAAAAGGGGTCGATATTGACAAACTGAAAGACTTTCAAACCGAACAACTCAACACACTTTGGCTCAATAGATAGGCACAGTATCATGACAAGCAAAGTCTATCAAAGCGAACGAAAAATACATTATAAGTTCCTCAATATATTGAAGCAGTAATGTTGGTCTATTCGTTTCTAAAAGCCTATAATCAGCATCTAGTCTACTCGCGGACGAATCCCAAAACTAACGGCTGAGGGTTTTGATTTCATTCTGCTATAATGTTATAGAGAGACAATAAAGGCACTAGACATATGTCTCATTCTGATTTATAATGGCAACGACTCAAACAATAGCGGAACAAATTGGCTATATGGTATTCGAACCCTAAACTTTGTAATTAAAATCTGCTTGCTGCTCTACTGACTGATCTACCTGTCCCTTCCCTTGCCCCACCCCATCCATGATGAAAGACAAAGAGGCCCTATTAAAAGCGACCAGGAAAAAGAGAGATCAAACGCACCCCCCTCCCTCTTCACGAATTAAGAAGAAAAAAAATGCTCTTGCCTACCAGTCTCCTAATTCCTCCTTGTTGTGGCTCTCTTTGAAGATATAAGCAGACCTAATGAACACACAAAAACTTCAAAGCGACCCGGAGCAGAGTCCAGGGAGTGGAGACATTCGACGGCAGCTTCGATGGAGTACCATGGGAGGTAATTCTAACCCTTCTAGCTCTAGGTTCTCGCCTCCCCCAACCTCTAAGGGGGTGTTTTTGTGTTGGCCCTAGAGTAGAACATCGGCTTCCGACGTAGGAGGTCCGTGGCTCGAGCCCTGGTGATTTCGCCCCGTTCTGGGAAATAGACCAATAACGCTTTTACTTTTACGTCGTAGGCTTTTTGCCATTTTCCTATACACAAAACCAACTTCTGGAAAATTAAAATATAATTTAATTTATTGCATCATCAGCAAAAAATTGAGATATAATTTTTATACTGAGGACAAAGTTATATTTACTTCATTTTTTAATTAACTTAAGCGCCATCAAAGCACCACACAAGCATACAAAAGGATATCACAAAAAAAGGTCTCCAACCTACAGAACTCGAAGGCTAAGCATAGTGATCTTCGGACAAGGCAGAAAGTTCAGCACAGAACCTAGACAGGTTCTCCAAGTCTTTAATCAGAGATGGTCAGTTGGACAGGCCGTGTTTACCTTTTTATCCTGTTTGATCTCCCCAGTCACTTGGTGCGCGGCTGATTAGCATTCTATGCGATTTTCTTCTTTGATTTGGTTTAGCATTTTTCTTTGATTAGCACGTATGTTGCCTTTTAAGTCCTCCGTGTTTCCATTGGAACTTGACGTTTACAGAATGGTATACCTAGTGTTGTTGTTGATGTCGTTCTGTCGCACTTTGATGTTCTCGGCGCATCATGAGGCATTCCAACCAGAGAGAACGAGGGAGAGAGAGAGGTAGGGAGAGAGAGAGAGGGAGAGATAGAGATAGATAGAGAGAGACAGAGAGAGAGATAGAGAGAGAGAGAGAGAGAGAGAGAGAGAGAGAGAGAGAGAGAAAGAGAGAGAGAGAGAAAGAGAGAGAAAGAAAGAGAGAGAGAGAGAGAAAGAAAGAGAGAGAGAGAGAGAGAGAGAGAGAGAGAATTAGTATGATTGTACAGAATGTGATGGTACTTGCATCCTTCCATTTTCATTAGCCTACTAGTCCTGCATACTCATCCAATGAAACTTTATCTTCCTCAACCCACGTGCAATGGTCATGACGGTTTATTGGGACCTTTGTTTTAAATTTAAATCACATTTTGTTTAATCTTTCGCAACCATTGCATGCCTCTAAGAAACCCTATGATTTTGGTCCTTTTTCGGACATTTTTTGTGTGTTTTACAAACACCATGAAACTAATCTTAAAAAACCACATACTTGTTGCGCCAAGATACATCCAGCAGAGCTGCTGTTGTTTGCTATTTCCCCCATTATTTACTTTTCCTTTACGTAGATCAATATGTATTAGGGCTAAGTGGGTATCACGCGACTGTGCGGGTTGTAAGTTCAAGATCTCTACACAATCATACAGCCTTTATGTCCATCCACATCGTAAACAAGCTTGTAACGAAGAATACAGATGTAGAGAACAAACAAAAAACTGCACGTTTACATTTATAGCTTCAGTATTTAAAATTTCCTGCTGTTATTGTAATAAAAGTGATATAAACGTATTTTTCATATTTACTTGTATTTCCATCTTATGTACACTTAATTTGAATTAAAAAATTTAAGTATTTTAGTCGGTATGTTGTTTTTCTACTCACAATGTGTTAGGAATACACTAAGTCTTACAGTCGAAGCGTCAAGTAGCTCATTTAGTTAGCACTTTGGACTGTCCAGCAAAAAGGCTGTGTTTCGGATCTCAGCTTTGATTGTCTCCATTTTTTAAAGTCAATAAAGTCTCAACGTTTTATGGGACAAGATTAACAAAGCAAAATTCTGATGTGTCGAAAATGAAAGGATTCATTCCGTATCCGTAAACCTTTAGGTTAAAAAGTAATGGTATCGTTTGTTATCTTTTCAAATTTGCAACTGACAGCAAACACGATTTGAATATTTTGCGGACACAAAAAAACATAGCATTATTTTTTTTTTATTTGTCTTTTATTTTAACTGAAAAGCTCTCTTATTGACTGTGATATGTTCATTTCTTGCGGAATTTCTAGTTAATGTATTTATTGATCAAGAAAGGGACGAAAATAATAACTGAAGAAATATTTCCGAAACCTTTGTGTTTCTTTCTTTTCTTTTTTTTTTTTTTTCGTCTTTGACTTTTAGAATAAACTTTTGGGTTGTTTTTGTTTTGTTTTGTTGGGGGTTTTTTTGTTGTTTTTTTTGCATTGATTGCAAGCGGTCACTAGATGCACATGGCGTATGATATAGAGCAAAGAATTACTTTTCTCTTAAACATTGTACCACCTGGGTAGAATAAACGCTACATAGTAAAAATACTGCATACACGGGGGCTTTCCGGATCACTTTGTTCTCAATTCATAAGGCATGAAATCGATTGCGCAAATACTTTTCAGAACCATTCAAACTATTGGAAGTTTATACAGAAAGTACATATTGTGGGTTTTTTAATGTCCCTCAACTAGAGTAAATCAAACGAAACACAACGATTGTTGAACTTAAAACGTCCTATAGTTTCTAGTAGACTGGCTGATAAATTCAATTGAATAATGCGAGGAGAACTGTTTCTTCTATAGTGCAGACAGAGCCTAACTCTATCATGTTTCTATCTTCAGAAGCCAAAAACTAATCGGAATCCGAATCATTGATGGCACCCCAAAAATGGTGAGTATGTGCGCATTTCAGTTTACGAATACAGAGCTGGGGAAGGAGCTATAATTTTTGCTTAATTTAATTTTTCTGTTAACTTTTATTTTCATTGGATAATCATAGTCCTCCTGTAGCTACGTTTCCTTTTTTTTTTTTAAACTAATTTTGGGTCAGTGGGGAATTATGTTTGCTATGTAACAACACCCTAGTGTAGTATGCGATAGCAATTAAACATTTGATATTTTTCCAGGCTTTTTTCGTTATTCGTTTATTCAGTCCGAGCAGCAGTACACGACCGTGAATATAACAGTTTTCAGCAGAATCATTTGCTTCCGCCCTAACAGCTTTCAGCAGTCTTACTACCTCATTACTCTCGTCTCACACTTAAGAAAACACATTAGCACCCCCACCTGGCCTGACGATGCCCCCAACCCGAGATGACCACAGCCCAGTGTACATGTTAGCCAGTGGTCACTGGTCAGCACAGGTTCCGGCATCTCGGCCCTCTATCCCCCTAATCTTAGATAAAACTGCCGTGCCACTTAGATCCGACCGGACTTTCACTCGCAGAGGACTTAACGTTACCTCAGTATTAAAATGGCCTATCTATATCTAAAATTATAAAGATTTTGAGTATTATATATTAGAGATACGATTGGTCACTTTGCAACTGAGGCTTGTCTGCATACAAATCTAGATCGATGTGTAATTTGTGCAGGTGTTAACCTGCTTTATACCTGGACTGGTGAACAGTTTGAGCAGTGCTCAACTGCTCTATGTCTATGTTGGTATACAGATTGTGCAGTGGTCAACTGCTCTATGTCTTGATTGCTGTACAGATTGTGCAGTGGTCAACTGCTCTATGTCTTGATTGCTGTACAGAATGTGCAGTGGTTAACTGGTTTCCACTTAGATCCAACTGCACTTTCACTCACAGAAGCCTTGAGTCTGCGTCTGGGTCTAGATCTGGATCGGTGTACAGTTTGTGCAGTGGTCACCTGCTCTTATCTCGCTCTTCAAGCGGTCAGTTACATCTTGACCTCCCCTTGACCCGGGCCAGATAGTGTCCAGTCCAGTGCATGAGGCAGCACGATTACCGCTGCAGCTGGTCAGGTCAGGTCATCACGCATGTTGAGACGGTCTGTGTGTGTCTGTCTGTGTGTGTGTGTGTTTGTGTGATTATACAGTTTAGGGAGGAAAGAAACAAAACCAACTAGTAGCGTGCGAGGCTCTGTACTTGTAACTATGAAGCAGATTAAGAGGAAGGGGGAAGAAGAAGAAGAAGAAGAAGAAGAAGAAGAAGAAGAAGAAGAAGAAGAAGAAGAAGAAGAAGAAGAAGAAGAAGAAGAAGAAGAAGAAAAAGAATCCGTTATCTTTCATTGTCTGAGGTCACATAATTTATGGTTTCATAGGGAGGAATATTCCTCTTTAACGTGTTTCAAGACTTATGCCTGATAATTTCCTGTCTTCCACACACACACAGCAGTGGATAGTACTGGAGGCCAGGACTTCTGTCTCAGATGCTGACATTATACAGACACCGAGCTAGTATGGAACTCTCAGGAACTGTTTTAGAAGTCTAATGAAAAGGTATGGCTGTGCGCGTGAATGTGCCATGACAGTGCAACTGTATCATCGAATTATTAAAATCTGCCATATAATTTAAATAGATTACCTATCACTTTATGGGTGGCAGATCGCCTACCGAAGATTGAAACTATTTTTTTTTTAAATTACATGAAGTTTACTTATAGATGTCTTGCATGACAGTGAATTGATGTGTGTACAATAAGTACAAATGTAGGGTTGGATAAAGAGAAAAATAAAAAAAAAACAGAGTGAAACAGATAGAGAATGAAAAACATTGAGAGATGAGAGAGGATGGGTGTGTGTGGCGACACGCGTTTGGGGGGAGGGGGGGGAGGTTAATAATTCTGAGTCATCATACCAATGCCCACAAAAATAAAGGCATAATTATGTAAATAATATTTGTATTAGACCGCCCTATGTTGCTTCAACTTGTTTTTACGCTTTAAATGGCCTACATTTTTATCTTAGATTGTAACCTCACAATGAAGGGATCATTTGAAATTGAGATGCGTGTTGAAATGCTAATAGGATGAAAATTGGTATACGATGTTAACTTTTGCTCTCTATCGTCCTTGTTTGTGCAAAGGATCCAGTACTGTAATAAAGCAGCACACTAGATATATATGGAAAAGAGGGGCAACATCGTTGAGCGTAAAAATGTGAATAGCGGTAAAATACCATTTATTCACGTTTGAATAGGTCTCTTGCTATTGCAGTGGCTAAGCAGTGTCCAAGATCCCTCAAGCTGGACGAACCTATAAAATCTAAACATGGATATAGAATAGGGTTACACATTGTGTGCATGGAAGGAGACGGTGGAAAATGGAACGACCGACTTATCAAAGTACAAACACAGAAATTGTTGTGACCGACATATTATAAGAGGAAAATTATAAAGAGAGAAAAAAAGATAGTGAGAGAGAGAGAGAGAGAGAGAGAGAGAGAGAGAGAGGGGGGGGGTAACGAAATGGGATGAAAAAGCCTTAGTGGAGAATACTATTAGAAGTATTAGGAGGGAGGGGTTAGGAAAGTGTTAGAGAGAACGAGGGAGAATGATCACGTCAGGGTGAGAAAGAAAAGGGGAGAGCGAGAGAAAGAGAGTGAGTGTGAGAAAGGGAAAGAGAACGTGAGAGAGAGAGGCATAATGATTACTGAGTCTAAAAATACTAATTCCTATTTATTTTTTAGATGGGCAAATATATGTTAAAAAAAATTGAGTGTAACAGGCTGCCCTTTTGGCTTCAATTAAATTGTAGGTCAGCGATGGGATGGGGGGAGTGGCAAAGCTTTGAGCTTATTCAAGATAATGTATGGTGCAGCAGTGGAAAAGATGCTGCTTGTAGTGTATAATAGTTTCACGTGTTTTTAGTCTTACAAGCTTTGTAGAGTTGCGTCCACGATGTAGTGATGTAATAATTGTAGTTTAGTGGTGCAAATTGCGCAGTGCACTTATACTGGCCTAGTTCCTGCGCACTGAATGGTGTTTGGGAAAGGAGAAAAAAAAAAGAACAAGAGAGAAATAGAGATGGTTATTCCCAACTATCCCGCATCTTTCCATTCTCAAACTAGCCCATCACTGCTGAAGCTGCCTGGAGTACGGCTCTGTCCGCCAGCGTTCTGACTTAGAAAATCGATAGACTATCACAGGTTTGCACAGTCAGCAGTTTCCCGCCTTACCCTACCAATAGCGGCCCAAGGACTTAAGAGACAAAGACCTTAATGATAGAATGGATGTGGCTGAAATCCTCTTATATGGGTTTCTTTTCTGGGAAGCGGCTCTACTTGAGGGACGTATGCTAGAAAAGTGGAGAAGACATTTTGTGAGGGGAGAAAAATAAGAGGATTAACAAAAAGCAAATAAAAAATCAGCAGAGTGGGGCAAGGGAGAAAACACTGAATGGCAGGTGCGCAGCAGGTAGATGCATTGAGTCTGCCTTAAAATATGATGCTGCAATTGGAAAACTGCTATGCTGAAACACAGTGTACATACTTACTGAACCATGGAAGGAGAGAAGAAAAGATAGATCTAGATTGATAGAGACAGGGAGAAAGAGTATGAGAGGAGGGGAGAGAGAGAGAGAAAGAGAGAGAGATAGAGAGAGAGAGAGTGATAGAGAGGCATGGAGTAATACCAGGGTAACATGATATTGAGACAGCTGTACCCCCCCCCCCCCCCCCCCCCCCTCGGCCAAATACAATCAACTATCGCTTCTCTTTTAAATTTAACAAAACACGTATCGCTGACCTACAATTTAATTGAAAGACAGACAGACAGACAGACTAAAAGAGAAGGGCGGAAGTGGATGGAAATGATATTACGTTAAAAAGAAGTAGGAAGGGAGAGATTGAAAAAGGGAAGAGCGAGAGTGAGGGAAAGAGAGCAAGAAAGAGTGATAAAATTTAATGAGTGTGTATGTGTGAGATATATAGAGAGAAAGAGATATAAATAGAGACAGAGAGAGAAATTATCCGAGAAAATCACAATAAATAGAAGATGGACAAACACACAAACAGAAACACAGATTGAAAAATGCAACAGGTAGGAATGGAGGAAAGGTGATAAGACAGACATGTAGACAGAGACAGATGCATAGAGCCATGTATGAGGAAAAAAATCAGGTGAAAAATGAACAGACTGATATGGGCGACTGGGCGGTTCAAACGACACGGGTACTGAAAAGATGAAGCGCTATACATGCATCGGGTGTATTTTTTTCTTCTATTTTCTGTTTTATGGGATGTGGAGACTGTAAAATGTATCTGATACCCATACAATTATTCGAGATAAGGTTCCAAGTGTAAAGCTATAACAATACACAGCTATTATTATAAAGGCTAAACGGCTTTGTGTGGAAACCCTATTCAAAGTTTCTTTACTTAGGTTTCGGACTGTAAATCTGCCGTGTCACAAAATATCATTTTCTTTTATTATAATCGTCTCGCATCTGGATCATGAAGTATTGTTGTAGCGCGAGTGCAGAGGTTTAGAAACCATTAAAATGGTATTATATTCACTCCGTGCTTGCTTCGTCCTCTTGCCGCGCCTCCTTCTGCAGTTGTTTCTTCTTTCTGTCTCTCTCTTTTTCCCTCTCTCCCTCTCTCTATCCCTCTCTCTGACTCTCTCTCCCTCTCTCTATCTTTAACCCTCTCTCCCTCCCTTTCTCTCCCTCTCCCTCCCTCCCTCTCTCTCTCTCTCTTCCTCACTCTCTCCCTTTCTCCCTCACTCTCTCCCTCTCTCTCTCTCTCTCTCTCTCTTTTTTTCTGTTTTTTTTTTT
>RQTK01000582.1:214480-225004 GCA_003991915.1 Elysia chlorotica | reverse complement strand
CACTCTCTCCCTCTCTCTCTCTCTCTCTCTCTCTCTCTCTCTCTCTCTCTCTCTCTCTCTCTTTCTCTCTCTCTCCGTGTATGGGATACAGCTGCCTCATACTTATATCGAAGTTCAAAACACTGTTAAAATATTAAACGCTCTTTTACTCGAATTTGGCAGCTTACATTAAAATTCTTTGCTTATTTGTTGATACAAATGGGATAAAAAAAAAAAAAGAAATATGACCAAAGAGAAACAGTTGGTGGGAGGGAATGAAAAAGAGAGAGACTTGGTCGGAAAAAAAGAAAAGTATAAGAGCCATAATCGAATACAACAAACAGAGGGAGGGGGGGGGGGGGGGGGGGGGGTGAATGAGTAGGATTTTTACAATTCCGTTGAGGAGTAAATTGACAACTTATGGTAAGTGTATTATTATTGAAAGAGATAATGAGGGAAAGGAGTCACATGTTTAAAGAAAACATAGATATTCGGTTGATGAAAAGACAGCATGGCAGACAGATAGGTAGATAGATAGATAGATAGATAGATAGATAGATAGATAGATAGATAGATAGATAGATAGATAGATAGATAGATAGATAGATAGATAGATAGATAGATAGATAGATAGATAGATAGATAGATAGATAGGTAGATAGATAGATAGATAGATAGATAGATAGATAGATAGATAGATAGATAGATAGATGGATAGAAATGCAGGATAGAAAGCTACAAACATAAAAGCATCGTCTCGGGGCATACCGAGAACGGCAGTCTAATGGGCAGTAATCTAATATCTGTAGCAATTTTCCCACATGATATAGGATACGTATACATGTTGGGACGCATTAACTTATTAAGCAGGTGTCATAGGGACGTGATCATAACCACGATACAAATCCGCCTGGAGCATCCCCATCACAAGCTGTAAACCTCACGCTGGCTTCGCGCTGCCGTGCGCGCATTAAAGTGCCAAGACCAGCCACCTATACACTTTACATGTAGATGTCTGGCTGTAAGGCGACAACCCAGGCCTTGCGGGCCTCACGGTCTTAACAGATGACATAATCGCTCCCTTAGACTTGAGGGGCCGTAAGTACGTTGTACAACGTCGCGATAATGTGTCATAAAGAAGGCTTACGACAAGTCGCAAGTTACCACTACGTTGTACTTACGGCCCGAGGTTTCCTCATTCTGCATTGACTACATAAGTCTAAGAGAACGTAGAGCTAGGATTTGACGCCCGTGCAGAACTCACCTATCGTTTTCGTTTCCGCTACGAAGCCCTTAATCACAAGGCCTTTATTGACGTCGGAGTGGAAAAATTAGACGGATGAGAAAAAGGTCCTTTTATACTGTGATTACTTTAGAGGTGTAGTAAATGTTACTTAGGTAGACAGTCTTGGCACATTAATGTGTCGGATTTACTAGGAGAGGAGATGTTAAACTGACTTGACATTGATTAGAATTAATCGCGTTGCAAGTAATGTTGTATTACAGAGTTTCCAGAGGTATCCATTCGGAAATCGGTTTCATAAATTTAAGAATAATTGTTGATTTATTTCATGTTAGTACCTTGGCTCTGATTTTTATCAAAATGGTTATTATAGTGCCTATCATCAATATCCACAGTCAACTTGAGAAACGGTATCCGTAACATACTTATCGTTCTCCCCATCCTTTTCAACATGGATATTATCATCTCCGTCAGCAATATTCATATATTTATCGGGATGGTCAGATTTTCATGATTACCAGTAACAAGACACCACGATCATTGCCAAAATTTTAATGTGTGTGGTCGAAATGAGAAGATTCTTACTGTGAAATAATAACTGTCGAGTTGAAAATAGACACTACAAGGAGTCAAGTCTCGTTTATATGAAAGAGAATGCTTCGGTTTGCTAGTAATACTTCGCTCAATATTTAAATAATGATGATATGATTTAAAATTTAGTGCCAAAGTACATGACACTAGCTATTGTTAGATATTAGCTTAAAACTCCAATTGGCTTTTCTCTTTTTTTTAACACTTGTTTTAGGATCTGTAGGATAGGGTGCTTTGAAACTTGTCTCTAAAGTGGATCGATCCAAGGCCTTCCCGTAAAGAAGCTCAGAACAGGGCTCTTCTACAACATCGCTCCTGTCACGATTTTTTTTTACATGTTATCCATGTTATCCTAGATTGGAACATAACTCTATAATTTAAGTATCTCTGATATAGTCTAATGAGGTACAAGATTATCAAAAAAAAATGTTGCATGGTGTGTATTTACGTACATAGGATATAAATTGATAGTCTGTTTTAGCGTGTATTTTTAAGGAACAATGCCAGCGGTAAAATTAATGGTAGAATAGACAACACAGTGGAAAAAATGCCATTGAACTTTAGGAGATATCTAAATAATGAAATACATACGCACACAAACATCATTCACCATTCTTCCAACTCCAGGCAGCACAACCGTTTTTCTGCTCTGACTTGAGCATGTGGAATTCGAAGGAGGGAATCCAAGCTGGAGCCTTGCCTCAGCATGTTATTTTTCTCTGGAAACTTAGAGAATTTTAGAAATCAACCAGAGACTTAGACTTCGTGCTGACCACAAGGGATAGTAGGTACAACGGCGCTACAAACTGGGACGCGGAGCAAAGGGAACTTTTTAATAATAAAAAAAAAACGTTATTTGCGAGTGCACGCTTATAGCGTAACACCGTAACACCTACTATCTTAAATGAAGTTTGAATCTTTGATGGAAAAACCATCACGGACCGTAAGTAGAATATTACAAGATCGTGGTATATTACTACTTGTCGTAGGCCTTTTTTTTAGTATTATTACGTGCTGTAAGCTATCTTGATGCTGTACTTACGGTTTAATTTTTATTATTGTTTTTTAAAGATAGGCGACACAGTGAATGTCTCACTTTGCCTGAGTGCTGGTGGGACGTGTAATAACGGTGCTCAGTGATTAAGCCATCTGTCGTCTGAAAAGATAAGGAGCAATGTTAGCCTAAGAGAAGCAAAGGGAGTGCTACATGTACCATGAAAGACAGATATGATCCATGCCCCATCATTGCCCGTAAAACTAATAACACAACATAAATATTATAAGGAAAGAGGAACGAACAACAACATGTCTTGGGAAGAAACTGAACTAACCCCTGATTGTGACCGGTTCATGGAGTACAGCAAGTACAGCCGGTACAGCTGGTACAGCGGGTCCGGGAGGGGCGGGGTCGAGGCCGGGTGCATCCCGTACACCAGGACCTGGCGAAGGGCTGGCAGGGCTGCAGGTGACGGTGTCACGCCGTGCTAGGCGGCCCCTACCGCGATTAGTAAGGCAAGGGGGTGAACTGGCGCACGTAGTAGAGTGTTGTTCTCCCACTCGGTAGATCCCTAGTTCGAAACATCGATCGGTCGTAAAGGTATTTGTCGTATTTCGTCCCCTATTGGTTTTGTCGGTTTCAGTACAATGTGACCGGCTGATTTACGGAGTCACGGTATCCCCACACTACTCTGTGTGACAACACGTAAAATTGTCAGACGTTAGACTTAAGTCTTGGTGTCCGTCCACCATATTGTCCATATAGTGCTGGCGTTGGACGCTAAGCATCAAAACAAGGAGGTGGGTCCCAGTGTTAAGGCACAGGACTTCTTCTCAGGCCCAGGTTCGACCCCAGCACCCTCTCCCTACCGATCCATAACGCGAACAGGAGGCAGGGCGTGCATATTCTACTTAGGAGGTTCCCGTTACGATTCCCGAACTAGCCGAGCGGTTCCCTGTGGGTTGGATCGGTGTTAGTCTTATGTGATCCTCCTTGTGGAAGCACGTACAATTAATTTTATTGTCAGTAGTAAATCTAAGGTTTTCGAGGAAACCATCCCAGGATGGGGAAAGAAGGTAGGAAGTAGAAGCACCAGTTGAGTTCGAACCCCAAACCTTCTGATAGTCATTCAAGAGCACCACCAAAAGGGTTTTCTGTTTCCTTCCCTCCCCGCAATGTACGGTACTATATTAACTTTTCTACCACTACTTGTTATTTAATTATAGAAAATATTGCAAAATGGAAACGACCTAAAAAAGAAAAAAGAAGGGGGGGGGGGGTCATTGTAAATATCTCCCACCACTAATTTCCGCATTAGCCCAGTCGGAAGTAAGCTAGATGTTAGTGTTGTTCAATTAAATTAAATTGCAAACGGGCACCGAAAAAAAACGAAAAGAAAGAAATCTCTGAACAATGATCGATACGGTCTTTCGTCACCACGACGGTCTGCCTAATAGGGCAAGGAGTACTCCATGACTGTGGCTTGTTCATCTCGCTAAAGACTTAGTACCGATTGGTCTGGGGACTAAAGCCAACCCTCGGTGCAATGCAGTGATTTATGATCGATCTCTCTATGAGACCTGTCACCGGCTTCTGAGGATCAAAGAAAGCATTACCTTAACAAAAATACGATCTGGGCGTTGCGTACTAAAATGCGTGGCGTAGAGTCACAGTGGGTAAGATATACGGTAGTATCGGTGCGCTGTGTTGTGTTTTAAGATTCTAAGTCCCGTAAAGCTAGTATGAAAAGTAATAAATAGATCACTTCGGTTCTTTTCTAATAGCAAATCGTTATGAGATTATTACGATAATTCGGTGTACTTGGTCTAACTTGAAATAACAATGTTCCACAAACCAGTCAAGAGGCGCCAACTTTGTTTCTCTTCCGATTCCTACTTTAATTGTGAATCTAAGTGTGCGCTCGTACGTAAATACAATAAAATACGAGGAATAAAATTAATGGCAGTAGGAAAATCTGAAAGCTATTAAAACTATCGTATATCTACTTTGTGTGTGTGTAAGGGAGGAGAAAATGAATTTTACCAATTTATCCTGACTTTTTTTTTTTTTTTCTTGGACTTTGCCAACGCTACAAACATTGAACACTAAGGACTCCAAAGTGATGACCTGGATATTCTTATATAATTGATATAACTTGTCTGAATCCAAGTCAAACATTTTTTCTGTCTCCTATTTGAAAAAAGAAATCTATTTAAGTTAAATGTATAATTCCCTAGGCCTCATGAATAACCGTATAATTATGCAGACGGGGGAACCATCATAGGCTATGAATTTCGCATTTTCGCTTCAGACTCTTCTTTGGCAGTGTTATTTTGTTTGTTTGTTGTTTTGTTTTTTTTATTCATTTTATCATTTCGTTGTTGTTGCTGTTTTTTCCGAGGGCCCGATGTCAATCCGCATGAATAAAAATACGGAACAAAAACATGTCTTAAACAAGGAGTGTGAACAACTGCACGTAAACTAAAGTGAATATACAATCAAGTAATTATAGAAATGTCCAGATGTTCCCACAAGCGATTGTGGGTTGAGCTCAAGCTTTGACTTTTATTACGCACATTCAGCGCAGAAGGAAACTGGATATCGTGTTATTTAAAAAGAAGGTAGCTCATTCATGAAATAGGAAATGTTTGTGTGATAAAAACAACGGGAAGGAAAGTTCCGACATAAAGAATCTGGAATGTAAAAGGTCTTGAAGATTTTACTGCAGGTCTAGCTCTAGAAGGGTGGCGACACTTCTCAACCAAAATGAAAATATGCAAATAGGCATTAACTTGTCTTTTACAATAGGAACACAGGTGGTTTGGTATCGAATGAATTTTGTAAAAAAAAAAAAAAAACAACAACAAGATAATGTTTAGAATATCGCTAAAACTTCTTCACAAAAGTTTTATAAATTTTTTTTCCTTTGTCCAGTAAGCCAAGCATAAAGCACAGTTTTGTGGATCGAACCACAAACCACCTGAAGCACTTGGCGACTAAATAAGAAAACTGTCATATAGGAAATTTACGAAATTCTGACGAAGGAAATGTAGATCTACAGAAACAAGGGGCTTTGAATTATTGTAATGATTTGCTTCCGATTTTTTTTTTCGTTGTCGTTTTTAGTTTCCGCCCTTTAAATAAATTAACGAGATTATGCTGCACCCGTTTCAACCTGCCCTTGTCCTTCCTGTCTTGGATTTTCTCCGGCAAAGGACGGACTTAGCTAGTGACAACCTCAATAAGTTCAAAACACAGAGTGCGTCCTTTAGCCATGCACTGCACAGTACACACACTGCAGCAGGATGTTTACGGTATATTCTAATGTCACTTCGACATGACATAATTTCCTATGATGCAATCTAGTATCTACCTGGATAAGGCAATGTTTTTGTTTTGGTTGAAAAACGCCTTTCCTGTCCTATTCTCTTTTTCCTTCTTTTCTTCTGTCATCTAGTCCTTTAATTATTTGGCAGGTAATCTTCAACTTAATCTAGTTATATGAAAACTACACATTTTCTAGATCCCGCTTTAGGTAATAGAGTTTAGGGTATTATTGAGGATCTATGCGATTATGTAGAGTACAGAAACGTGTGAAATAATTATTGGCAGGGATAAATAAAGAAAACAGCAGAACAATGTTGGCTGTCTATGTTTCTACAATGGCAGATCGATCAGCCAACAGCTGCTGTGCTGTCCTTGCGGTTAGAAATTGCAAGCTTAAGAAAATCCCCCCTATAGACGTATGTACCGTGTCACCCAAACTTTTGCGCGACGTTCGTAAACATGGTTTTTTTTTTAATTTTAATTTTTTTTTATTTAAAACATTGTTTGTTATTGAAAAACACTTTGGTTTGTGTTATGGGATTTGTTTTTCCTTCAGTTCGTTTTTGTTTGTAGCGACAACTTGAACAAGATAGGAGAAAGGGAAGATAGAAAACAATATTTTTTAGTAGTAGTAGTAGTAGTAGTAGTAGTAGTAGTAGTAGTAGTAGTAGTAGTAGTAGTGGTTGTTGTTGTTTTTGTTGTTGTTGTTGTTGTTGTTCTTGTTCTTGTGTGTGTGTGTGTGTTGTGTGTGTTTTCGTTGGGGTTTTTTGTGCTTTTTTGTTTTGTTTTTGTTTCGTTTTTGTTTTTTTGTGTGGGGTTTTTAGGAAACAAGGGGAACACAAAGAAATTTTCTGTCGCTCTTTCTCTCCCTCTCTCTCTCTGACTCATTTTTTCTATCACTTCCCCCATTCTCTCTATCTATCTATCTATCTATCTATCTATCTATCTATCTATCTATCTATCTATCTATCTATCTATCTATCTATCTATCTATCTATCTATCTATCTATCTATCTATCTATCTCTATATCGAAGTTTCTCCCCTATCTCTTTTTTTTTCCTTTTTTTTTAATTACATTCTGACAACATAAACATAAAGCATTATATATAAATGTTTGTATTTCTTTTCTTTGATACCTTCTTGTTCCGTAAGTCTAAACTAGAAGAAGATAGGAGAAACTGAAAAGAGAAGAAAAAAACATTTTTTAGAAGTTGTTGTTGTTGTTGTTTTTGTTCTTGGTTCTGTTTGTGTGTGTGTGTGTGTGTGTGTTTTGTTGGTTTATGTGTTTTTTGCTTTTTTGTTGTTGTTGTTGTTTTGTTTACGCGGGGGATTTTTTAGGAAACAAGAGGAACACAAATAACTCTCTTTTTCTGTCTGCCTGTCTGTCTGTCTGTCTATCTGCCTGTCTGTCTGTCTGTCTGTCTGTCTGTCTGTCTGTCTGTCTGTCTGTCTGTCTGTCTGTCTGTCTGTCTCTCTCTCTCTCTCTCTCTCTCTCTCTCTCACTCTCCCTTTCTCTTTCTCTCTCTCTTTCCCATTCTATCTATCTATCTATCTATCTATCTCTATTCTTCTATCTCTATCTATCTATCTATCTATCTATCTATCTATCTATCTATCTATCTATCTATCTATCTATCTATCTATTTATCTATTTATCTATCTTTCTATCTCTACATCCATCTGGTTTCTCCCCTAACTCTCTTTTTTCCTTTTTTTTCCAAGTACATTCTGACAACATAAACAAAATGCATTATATATAAATGTTTGTATTTCTTTTCTTTGATATCTTCTTGTTCCGTAAGTCTCTCTCATGTCTCCCATTAAGAGAATTGAAAAGCTCGCTCACATTATCAAAACAAGCAGCCATCTGTTGCATGCTGACATACTTGACATAGCCCTCGGATGCAGCCGGATTAGCAATAAATCGATGCAAACTATTTCAGTGGAAACTTAAGCATACACGTCTCCATAATATTATAACTAGTCACTGCACGTTACTGCTCAGTGTACATCCAGCATTTTTAATAATTAAGTACTTCCACATTAAATTTATCTAATCGTGCTGAACGCAGATCAGGGTAGATCTCGCAGCTTTCAATCGGAAGATTATGGGTTCGAACCCCGCTTTGCCGCCACAGTGTTGCCTATTCAGTGGGTCGGTATTGGTAGTTATATTGTGAGCTTCCAAGTCCTGGGTATCTCTCTTTGGAGCCCGTCACCGTCAAAGATATTATTTTAATCTTAAAAGGCACTGACTCATGGCTTAGACTCCCGATTTGTGAAACAAATTTAATCAAGCATTACATTGACGTTGAAGATGAACTACTCCGCTGTAGATGAATACTAATACGTTGTTGATAAATAGATGGTAAATTGATTAAGAATAAATGTATGCTTTTATCCCTTCGTGTCTAAGTGTATTTTAACCCAAGCAGTCACGCCAACATAATAACACTTTACTGCTTTTTTTTTTTTTTTTACCGATATTGCGGTTGGGTTTTTTTAAGGCAAGTTTGCGTAAAATACCGATGCCTTAAAGTAATATCAATGCAAACTTGTAAAACAAAACAAAAAAAAACAAAAAGAAGTAATGACGCCATGTATGTAGAGCATCTACTTTGGAGACTGACAGCAGCGTTTATGTCAGATCCCATGTATACTTTGACACAAAGCGTCCCGTAATTAAATCCATCCCTGAACCATGACAGACAAACTGAACTGTATAATATATGTGAACCTACATTGTGTCATACAACGTTTCAGCAGTATGGAAGAAGCGTCGTATGCAGCAGCTGTAGAAGCTAACGCTGTTAACAGGAGCTATCGTCTCGCCTCTCCCAACCGTGAAATACGTTTCGTCTCTCAATTCAAGTAAGTTGCTCTCTTATCCAAGCTATGACACGCTTCTTATGGCACGGAAAAAAAGAAAAGATTAAAGATAGATGGGAAAATAAATAATAGACAAAAGGAACGACTCCAATAAGTTGTCTTTTTTTTCCAAAGAAACCGCACATGAAAGGATGTTCTGAAAACGTCAGACGGTGCAAGAGAAAAAAACAGCAATTAATATGTACTTAAATTTGAATGACACGTATAAAAAGGTCATACATAAATGGCACGAGAAAGATAGATAGATAGAGAGAGAGAGAGAGAGAGAGAGAGAGAGAAGGAGAGAGAGAGAAAGAGCGATTGAGAGAGGGACCACGCAGATATGCAAACATAAAGAAAGACAGACAGTAAAAGAGACAGGCAGACAGAGAGAGACAGACAAAAAGAGACAAAAAGATAGACAGGCTAGCGCCCAGATTGGCATACTAATCTGGAAGCAAATTGCAATAGACAGACGGGCAAATAATATGATTATGAAGCTAAGGAAAACGGATTAAGTAACACATATAGCTACAGGAACAGGCTGATAGGTTGAAAGGGTAGAGTCGAATATATATAGGCAGAGAGAGAAAGAGAGAGAGAGAGAGAGAGAGAGAGAGAGAGAGAGAGAGAGAGAGAGAGAGAGAGAGAGAGAGAGAGAGAGATTCGGGACTCAATAGGAACTGAAAACTCTGAGAGTGGGAAATCGATCAGGTGTTCCCATTCAAATAGGACCCCCACAGGAGTGGTTTGACCAAGTAAACGTTTGGCGTGATACTTTCCAAACCTGGCCTTAGGAAAGAGTGTGGGACAAGATATTGTGTGTGTGTGGGGGGGGGGGTGTTGATGGAACAACTGACACGTGTAGCACCATACATTATTCATAGCAATAGCAACAGGGGTGGGGGACTTAAAAAGAAAAGAGAGTTGTGCAAAAGAGTTTTTTTTTAAAAAGTATGGCGAATAAATATTCCAAATGTAAAAATAATTAAAACTAATAACAGCTCCTGCTATTATAAAGTTTAAAAGAAAAATACCAGTTACAGGTAATTTTCAGGCTGCCACAGACACCAAAAACACAACAACTTAAAAACAGCAAAGAGCAAAACAAAACAAAATCCCAACGATATCCATTTGACTAATGCGATGAGGCTGCGGGAAAATTCAAGGGGAAAAGAACAAGAAAAAGAATGAGAAAATAAAAGCTGATTCTGGTGTTCTGGTGAGTGTATTGCTGTACAAGCGGTTGTAACAAGTTCTGGTACATGTTCCAGGCAGAGAGGCAGGTCGCCACGACCGAACCCTCCCAGACACAGGGCTACCGTTGTCGAGATGTTTACACTTCTCCGGTTAGCCTGACTAGCCGCTTAAGTTGGGCCTTAAGAAAAGAATAAAAACAAAAACAGTAGTAGGGTCTGTGACAAGCCTCCTTTCGTTATTACTCATACCATCTTTTTTTCTGTTTCAGAGTGTCTGTTTGCATGAGTGTGCGTGTCTGTCTGTGTGTTGGGGAAGAAA
>RQTK01000582.1:183595-208595 GCA_003991915.1 Elysia chlorotica | reverse complement strand
TTTACTACGAGGAAAAAAAGTATACATGTACAATAATTGCCATACTTAAAAAAAAATATTCAAGAAAAGCAAGAGAGCGAGAGAGAGAGAGAGAGAGAGAGAGAGAGAGAGAGAGGGGGGGGTATGGGAGAAGAGGGAGAAAGAGAAAAAGAAATATAGAGAATGAGCTTTGTTTTAAACCCCGTGTAAACTCTGGATTCTTTTTAAGGTATGACATTGTGCTTTTGTTTACATTAATACAGTTATGTCGAAGAATGCGTGAAAAATCACTGTCAAACAATTCTCGACCTAATAAAGGTAAAGCATGCAGACCAAAATGGTTGGACAAAGAAAAAGAGGTGAACACAAGGATGGGCGACATTAGTGAAACATAAGGTAGTAGTGAATAGTTTTGTATAGCATGAAGCAATCACTTATTATCAAGGAGAAAATTGCTGATGATTCTCATAAAACATACTATTCGTAAAAAGGATTTTTTGCGTAGGAAAATGTTTCATTTTGTGTAAAATAATAATAATTATAAAAAAGAACGGTGTTGTTTTTTTTTTGTACAAAAGCTCTTATATATATTCGCCATAAAGTTACATGAACTGAATGTCCCCAACGAAAGGACGTCACTTGTGTTTGTTTGGGTAAAGGAGAAGAATACATCTAATAAAGCTGGGACTGATAAAGCTGTCAAGTTAATTGGTTTCAGTTTTTGTTTCCTTGTTTTCATTTGCTGATTTTTTTTATTTTTGTCTTTTTTTGTTTGTTTTGGTAATGCTATTTTTTCGTGCCTAAAATGTGTCCTCAATTTTTAGTTGGTGACTGTTGCATTAGAGTTTTGACGATTTTTGGTGTGATTTTTTAAATTGAACTAAGCCTGTTTTATTAACAAGAGTAAGGTGTGAAAAAAAAGTAAAATAATTGTACACTTTATATCTACACTTTGCTTTTATCATTGTTTAGCAGGAAAACGTTCTGTTTAAAATCCATAGCATCAAAATGATCGTTTGCAGTTGTATATTTAAAATAGCTAAAAATCAGCATAACTACGGCGTACAACCTGTCGACCCATCAGGTGTGACAATAAGTCTAACGTGCACAGACTGGAGTCACTAGCCACAGGCCTGTCGCCCAACCTTACGCATTTATCACGTTAGCTTGCGTGGGGCGTCACGGAAAAACATCGTAAAATAGGGTGGCTAGAATACTGTAATAATTTATTGATGCTTTGCGTGGATATAAAATTACGCGGTGTCTGCATCTAAAATGAGAAGCATGCTGCGCGCATATTTAATTATAATGCATAGAACTTAACGTATTGAGTGGATCAAAGGTATAAGTTACTACTAGCTGTTTGTTGGTTTCAAATGCAAAGCGCCCATTTTGACGCCAAAAAAGCGTATCTGTGTGTGTTTCCAGACATTTTTTTTTGCTTTAGTGTCTGGTCAGGTTGGCAACTCTGGGCAAAGTTTCAGACACTTTTATTTTAAACTCAGATTTGATAACCCTGATGTGGTCTAGTTTTACAGATAAATTGATTCCTACGTGAACTAGTGGTCTTTGTTACTGATTTTTACTTTTTCAATCTTCAGAATTAACTGCTATTTGGGGCGCATTGTCCTTGCATGTTTCAAACGCTTAGCTTTGAAGTTGCCGCCTTAATCTAATTCAGGGTGTGAAACTTAATACGTCCCTTTGGATAATCGTTTAAATGTAGATTTTAAATGGCACGTACAGGTGGAAAAGTGTTATCAGTTTGATTGTTCAAGTCAGCACATTGAAATTGTAGATTTCTCACTTTCCCTCATTGGGATAATTAAGTCATAAATGCTGATACGTATAGTCTTTGATCGTCCTTTATAATGTAATATGATAATATATTAAAATGTGAAAGTTTCGAGTACCATTGACACTCCCCCCCCCTCCCCTTTCCCTTTCGTACTTAGCGTTGTGGGTGAGGAAATCGATCATTAGAATAAATACTATAGCATAACTTAATTAGCGCCACAAATAATGGTCTTCTTTGTTTTTCTCTTACATTTCACAATCATTATTGTGAATTTATTCCGACTGCAGAGCACAGCGTTTACATCTTCACAATACAGGTGCGTTTATCTTTTTAAGGGGATTATTTCTAAAGCGTATAAATTATTTCATGCACATCAGTACATGAAGTTCTTTTTTTTTAATTAACCATATGACATCAGCTCTCTTCTTTACCTAGTCTTTAAAAAATCACAATTAAAGCGATATCTCTTTCATGTTTTGTCTGTAGCTGTGGGTTTTTTTTTATTCATGTCCCTCAGTTCTAAACTGTGCTTATAGTCATTTTACACAAAAAATGAAATAAGTACTTCACTTAAATACACACCTTTTAATTTTCAAGTGAGACAGTCGTCATCTTCTTCTTATTCCTCTTTTGCTAAATTTGACAAACACTCATCTTCCTCATTAGTCATTAAGCAATCGCGTTAGTACTCCAATCTTCAACCCACGCAAGGCGTTGGGACGAGTGACAACCATTGGCTCTGTCATACTGGGGACTAACTACATCGGAAGAGCTTTCCGGCAGCTTTTCCAGGCTATTGAGCTTAGCCATATTTTTTGGGAGCGTTAACAGCAGGCCTTTATACCATTCACTACTAGGACCTTGTGAAAAATCTACTTCCTGAATACTAGGCTATTTGAGAAAATCAAAATGGCCACCTATATTTTTTTATGGGAGCGATGTAAAAACACTAATGATATAGCACTTTTATGTTTTTATGTAATAAAACTATACATTTTTAGAAAGGGCATAAAATTTTCTTTCACCTAATACCAAATACATGCTAGTGGAGGAGTCACTGTGCAAATGATAAGACAAGGAACAGGAGAACAGAAAAGATAATAAATCATAAAAGATTATAGCATGTTTTTTCCACCCAAATTTACACCACATTCTACAAAAAATAAAGGCATAATGTAAATGAGAGAAAGAAAGCGTTTTTATCTATCTTTCAGATAATACAAAAATCAAGAAAATGTATCCATTAGGACAGAAGTAATACCAAAAAGAAAAATAGGTCTATATCAAGAAAATCCGCCATTTTGGGGTGAAAACAAGGAATGTCACCTTTGAAACTCTATAACTTTTTTCTCACTCATCAGTCAACGAAAGTATAAGAATAAAATATGTAGCATTATGTTTTTACTATTTAGAATTTCAAACCGCATGCAAATATCTGTTCTAGAAGCAAAGTTATAGATTTTTAAAAAGTCACAACCAGTCTGCCCAGTACATGAAAACATCGATTGCAAAGCTGCATCGCTTCGAGACTGGCTTATAGAAATAATAAGTGTCTGTAACTGTAACTCAGAGCCACAATTTATCACTGGATTTATTTATCACTGAAATCTAAAGCGAAAATCTATATATTTAGATTTAAAAAATCACATTATATTGATCACACACACACATCGAGTTTCACAACATCTAAACAAACTAAATTCTTAAAAGATTGGAAGTAAGATGTATGGGTCTATATCTAGATCATAAAGATTCTTTATAAAATGACAAAAGACATGAATAACTGCGTTAGTAGGTTCTACAATGAACAATTAGCAACAACAATGATAAATATAAGATCTAGGAATCTAGATCTAGCTAGGTCTAGATACATATTATATAGAAAAAAAAAAGAAATGAACTGCTTGCCTGGTCACAACATCAATTAGTTTATAGGCCAACATACCTAGTCACGGATGAAACTGCTATAATCCAAATAATTGAAAACATCAGTTTGTATAAACATAACTGATTGATCACTAGAAATCGAACCCCTCACCCATCTGAATGGATAGGATTCAGAGAGGAGAAAACTCAATGGCCTCATTAGAAAGGATGGTTTGATGAATCATCGATGTCTAATCTATATCTAAAATCTAGATCTAATTCACTGATGACAGTGAGTGCATCATGTTATTTGGTTTAGCAGGAAATATTTTTGCCTCGAACTAGAAGTAGAAGAAAGCTCATGCTGAGAATAGAATAGAACTTCTAAAAACAAGCGAGCTGCAAGATAGATCTAGATACTAGGCCCTACAAGTCATAAAGTGATGGACAGTTGGACATGTGGACAAACGGACGCTACACCAGATACATCTACACATGTAGACCTGTGTTAGATAACTTAGAACACGCAATCATGAATCATTCTGCATTGTCTTTGTCTACAGACTGAGGCTGTACGAACGCGCATTCATTCATTTTCTTGTAGATACGGATGTTTACAATACACGGCAACAGGCTCAGATCGGCCACTGCGCATGCGCAGCGAGGCCTAATTCAAGCTCGGCCAATCACAGAGTGGTTAGAGCAGACCACGCACATTATGATGTGCTCACAAATTTGCATGCTATTTTTAGCTGCAAACCCGAAGAACTAGGCCATTGGGTGGATTACATAGATGAGAGTCCAAGCTTTCAGGCCATACCAAATGTGTACGGGTTGAGGGGGTGTTAGGGTTCAGACTAGGCCTTTATAAAATGGTGATTTGGGCTCTCACATAAAACAAAGGCTCATGAAAACCTCTCATTTTCTCGACTTGGAGTCAATAAATGAACAATAACTTGAAAAAATTATATAAAACAAAAAAAGTTAACACTTGATTTTGGCTTAGAAAGAGATAGAGAGAGTCTGGGCGAGTCTATTTGTGGTGTGTGAATCTTCTGACCTAGATTACCTCCACGTATAGCAAAGACAAGTGAGCAGGGAAGATGATTCCACAGAGAGTTAAATTGTTACGAAATTTCCCACTGAGGCATTTATTATCCTATTAAGCAATATCACCCAACAGTGGACCGTGTTAAACGGAAATTCAAAGCTAATAATAATTATTAAAATGTGACGAAGGAATAAGGCTTTACTTGAAAATATTTACAGTTTAATAGTGAACTACAGGTAATGTTATTGTGTGAGCGCTTCTGCTTGTTAAAAAAGTGATATAAAGACATCATATCACAAAGAGTTGAACAACTCTTTGTGCACGTGAAATAGCCACCCCCGTACCTTTGATGATATAACTTACTTCAATAAAGTGTCTGAGTGTTGAAATAGTCACACATTAGTACAGTGTTGTCGTAGTTTACGACACGCCGTAAAAATATGCGAAAAGAAGACTTTCGTCGAGTCCTTAGCTACCACCACGTTGTACTTACGGCCTTATATCTATACGTATCCTGACCAAGTGATTAATTTCCTCCGTAAGCCCCAATTAGGGCTTCTCTATCTTTCGCTCTCTCTTTGCCACTCTCTTTTATGCCGCTCTCTTCTTCTCTTTCTGTCTCTCTTCCCTTTTCGGTCTTTTTCCTTCTCCTTCCAGTTTCTGCCTCACGCTTTCTTTCTCCCCATCTATATCTTTTTCACTTTTTCTCTCTCCCTCTCTAATAATTATGTGCATTATCCTGGATTCATATACTTTAACTCCTTTGATCACCTTGATTTTCATACCCAGATCAGATGTGTGTGTGTGTGTGTGTGTGTGTGTGTGGTTGGTGGAGCAGGCAATAGCCTGTTGTGAATGTAGGTGACCTCTAATAAGAGAACAACGTTTGTATACCAAAAAGGATGAAAGATCCCAAGAGGCTTTATCGATGTGTATATAATATAGAGTGCCAATCATTAGTCGTGGAAACAACTTTAGATACACACACGTGTATACTGATGTCATTTTTTGAAACATGCAGTTTTCGAAGCACCCGTGTAGTGGTTCTACAATATCGGTGACTTTGCCTGTTCCTTTGAGTGGCTGGCCGTCTATTCTTTCCTGAGGCAAGGGTTCTTAAAGCGAAGTTTAAAGTAAACATAGAATTACCTGAAAAGGGTTAAACAAGTAAGGTGTATATTTCAAAGTCCTAACATCGCACTGCGTAACTTTCATTCCCCACTCCCACCGCTACCATTTTACCCGTTTCGAAACGCTAAATATCAAACCCCGTAAATATTATATTTTTTGCCTCGAAATATGCAAATAATAATTTGGACATTGACATTCTTTTCTGCATAAGATGAAGAAACTATTCTGTATTATCAATCAGCCATAACTATGCTAAAATGTATCCCCGTTCTGTCTCTTGTGTGGCAGCACATAAAATTGTCAGCCTTGAGGCCCGTTCACAATAATTATAGTCTATAGTGTTGACGTTGGACGTTAAACCAACTCAACTACAACTCAACTTCAAACGCACAAAGGATATTGGACAAAAAACAACAACACACAAACCACAAAATACACGAATTTAATTGTAGTAAACCTAAGAGCGTGAACTACGATTGATCCAAGAAACAATTGAGCGATTCTGCGTTTTAAATGCTCCATTTTAAATACCCTCACAGAGAGAGAGGGAGAGAGAGAGAGAGAGAGAGAGAGAGAGAGAGAGAGAGAGAGAGAGAGATTGATTGATTGATTGATGTTTATTGGTTCGTTGGGCTTCTAACCCTTAACAAACATGACAAAAATACAATTTTACAATGTTCAAGAAAAAGATAACAAAATGGTAACATCACTTTCGATTTGCTCTCTCAGACCATTCACCCAATTTATGAAGCTTTTGAGTAACTTTTAGTTATAAACGACTTTCAGTTTGATAATTTGTGCTCTTATTTTTGGAGATAGGTAATTTAGTCTAAACTTTACCACATAGACATATTAGGGAATATAATAATAATTTATCCAAAATTACAGTTCACATTGTACAGATAGCAATCAAATGGAAAGTACAAGCTTTATTTTATGCAAGACTGACATACACAATCTGAATAGTACACCTGCGACACTATGCCTAATGGGCTGAGAACTTCACTTATATCAGAGATTTTCTTAGTTTCAAGACATGCTGTAAATATATGGCAACATTGGAATAAAGATTGCTATTTGACATTAGTACACTTAATCTACGTCTATTTCGAATGGTAAGGTATTTGGGAGGGATGTACGTGGTTCGAAGCTCCTCGTATGCTTTACAAATCATTAATACGTGGTATTCATCTTCTATAACTGTGTTACAAACTGGACACATTTGCAGTGTGATATCTTTTGAATATTGAATTTATGACAATTTATCTCTGAAACACCTAGTCGAAATCTTACTAAAGCATTTTTTAAGTTTATGGTAACCAATTATTCAACA
This sequence comes from Elysia chlorotica, assembly GCA_003991915.1. NCBI lineage: Eukaryota > Metazoa > Mollusca > Gastropoda > Plakobranchidae > Elysia > Elysia chlorotica. The sequence continues at coordinate 201,437 of RQTK01000582.1, read as the reverse complement.
AGTATGTTTCAAAACAGATCAAGGATTTAAATGAAGAATAGAATAACATACTTTCATTCTCTGATAATTTGGCAGACCAAGTTTGTTTAAACACGTCGCACAGTCGAAATCTTACTAAAGCATTTTTTAAGTTTGATGGTAACCAATTATTCAACAAGTATGTTTCAACACAGATCATGGATTTAAATGAAGAATAGAATAACATACTTTCATTCTCTGATAATTTGGCAGAATTTATCAGTTACCCAAGATTTTACTTTCTTTTCATTCAATTTTTTTAAGCATTGGTAGGCTTGTTTGGGTATCCTGGAATCTGGCATTTTTAGAAGTCTTAACCAGTATTTTAAGCATCGAATTTTTATATTAATTTGCAGTGGAAACATGGCTGTCTCTCCATAGAGAGCAGTATTGGAGCAATCGATTGAGAGAGAGAGAGAGAGAGAGAGAGAGAGATGAAACAGCCTACAGTGAACGTGTTGGTTAAATCTTGAGATAAAAACTTCCCAGCAACTAAATTGCCTCTTATGATGAGCATTCTACACAGACTACCTTGCTCTAGCTAAACCGATGAACTCTTTAACAACTACAAACAAAACCAACACAGTATTGCTTACTAAAAAAAACTATTCTTTCACTAAAAAAACAACAACAAAAAAAAAAAAAAAACACGAGGGAAAAAAATCAACGGGGAAAAATCGAAGAAAGAAAATCCTTCTATAAAATAACAAACAGTGAAGAAAAACCCACACAGACCTGTTGGTTTCCCCAATGAAAGGTATGCATAGATCTACGTATAAAGGCAGAATGCAGGAAGTATCATCATAATAATAACATGCATGCACACATTCGGTTTCCTTTTCAAACAGCCTCGATATAATGTTTTTTGTGAAGTTATTAATAAATCACACAAAACACTGACATAGACATTTTATTATATTGTATTTAGTTCGAATAATCTTCTTCCCGAGTGTCACGTCTGGAGTAGGTAAGTATAAACGGAGGGTAGATTTAGTCGTCCAACGAACCATGTACCGGGTACTTAATATGTAAATTGCATAGTGCCTTGTTCCTGGTACCCGGAATTTTTTGTGAACTTCGTACTGCAAACTGTAGACCAAACAGAAGTAACATACTAAAACCAAGACAAATGTAAGATTCAGAGCTGGTTCCATTTAAGACTTTCACTAAGTGTCAACTTTCTAGGTGTAGATTTTTTAAACACTGTGAAATAACTGATCTCTGACCTATTCTGGATATTAATTACATGTGGTTCAATAGTGAGATTATGAAAGTAGTTCAACTTTCTATATCTTGACTGCTGTTAGAAATGTGAAATAATAAGCATTGCATCTCTCAGGAATTGTTTTGCTAATTTCAATTGGTGATAAAACAAACAAATTCTGAGCTGACGATTGGTCCACGGTCTTGTGGTAATCGCGATAGTTCTTTTTTTTTGCAGCATGGAATTACACATTCTGAAAAAAGTTCGAAAAACTCGATATTAATGGAACAGAACTGTACAGTACTATAGTGACTTTTATTACCACGCAAACAATGCAGGATCGAAACGAAGCACAGTAATATTCTCACGTAAAACAAGTGAGAATTAGTTTTTGTAAAAAAAAAAATTGCCAATAACCAACGCCCACAAACATGTGAAGGTAACAGGTCGTAATGTACAACGTAGCGCTAAGGCTATGTCGCGTCTTTAAGACGTAAGAATCAAAGGCTTACTTTGGTAAATTCCGCTACGTTGTACTTACGGCCCAAAGTCACTGAAATCGGTAAAAGACTTGATAATTGCAGATAAATAAAGCGTGAGCTATAAGTATTATTGAAATATGCGGCACCGTACACAACTAGCATAGTTAATGGAGTTGACTCTGTAATCTGAGGAGGTTCGAAAAACAAGACTATCACGCTGTTCAATGCTGAAATACCACAGAAATAAATCATAGCAATGAACGTATCAATGTATACCTTGTTATACAAAGAGAGATAATGCCATTTTAGTCAATACGCGTATTAATTGGCAACTTGATCTTCTATTTTTGTAAGTCTTTGGTATAATAGGATTCGTTATATTATCACAGGTTTGGTTAAATCGGACATTAACAAAATAGTGGTATTATTTTATAAGAATAGATTGGTCACTTTAAAAGAAATAGAACAAACATTTATAAACATAGAATATTCACCTAGTCAGATACTATGATCAAATTTATAGCAATGTTAATTTGAGTATTAAACAGTAAAAAGTAATCTTTTATTTTAATATCCCTTAGTTTAACAAAGTGTTTGATACCACATACAATTCAAACCGGCGAGCCCCCGCTCTCTGTCCAGATAAATAATGCACTGAAAAAAGTGTTGTTGCTTAGTATCCAACGTGAGCACTATATCGGCTATATTGTGACGAGTCCTGAGACGACTAACGTCTGACAAGTTTACTTGCTGCCCCACAGAGACAGTGGGGGGATACAATGACTGTCTCATCCAGTCACATTATACCAACATTGACACTAGTAGGAGATGAAATCGCCAGAGCGGGGCTCAAACCATGGCCCTCCTGCGTGGAAAACTTATGTTCTATCTCAGGATACCGCCCCATCCCCCTACATTGTACTGGGCCGCCGGTTTTACCACAGACTTCTTTTGACTGGTTAAGCTTGTTCATGTCGGTGTCTGGCCCCTCTGATTGATTTTTCCCGACCTGAGCTAAAAGACATATTTCTACCAACTGGGATATTAGTTACCCTAATCAAAGCGTGCCATGATCCAAAGAAATCGGCTAGGCAACCACCATAGTTCTACTTTGGAAGTTAATAATCCTGAAAGATATAAAGGGGATGAAGTTGTTTACAGAGTCTCTGGTTAGAACGGATTAGAACAACAGTCTTGTTTACTCGCTTACCGCTTTTTGGATATAATATATCCAGGAACTTGGTGGCTTGAATGATCGTGAGGTTAAGTTAAACGGTGAAAATTTGTAAAAACTAGTTTCACTATTTGGGCAAGTTTTTGTTTATTTCGATAACACTGCCTTTTATTTTTGGAAGCCTCGAGCCTTCCCCATTAGATATGTAGTTCTCATGTTTCGTGCTTATCTGCTCACTAATAAACCCATCTGCTAAACAATAACTATCATGCTGGTCTGTTCTGCTCTTGATCTCTTTCGTGAGTGTCTGTCGGAGATTCTTTTTCTCCCACTGCTCGTCATTCATTCATGCGACATAGGATGGCCATCTTCAGTGATGTTTTGATTCAAATACCACTATAACTTAAAAAAGGTTTGGTTTCCATTTTCTTATCTTAATCAACTCTCTTTTCAAAGATCTTGGTGCGGTTCTAAGTCTTTGAGAAAGTAGCTTTGTGAGGGACCATGTTTGACTAGTATAGTTTATGATAGAATCAGTACATCTGAATGCTAGCACTATGGTTGTTATAGCATAACATGGAGGTTTTAAAATGAAGAATGGCCCCCAATTACAGCCATACACTTGTTTTTCTATGGGTCTTCCATTCAGACAAAACCTATTTTTTATTCCGACACACATAATTTTATCAATAAAGTCTAGACAAAACCATTTTAATAACACCTCACGATAAATTAAATCTCCGACGTCTGAGAACAGTGTACAAGTATTACACTAACGGGCTCGTTTTTATGCTATGTTCAAACTAGAGATTGCAGTACTTGTGATCCACACAATGATGGTGGTTGACATAATCTAACTACTTAGATATAGGTTAATAAACAAAAACTGAAAAAGGTTGGGCAAGTGAGAAGGCTGTTCCAATTTGCCACGAAATGTTATAGGCCCAAGTGCTATGAAGCACAGACTAGGCTATCATTATCAATGAAAACTTACAGAGGCACTAAGTTCCAAAAGGGAGGTGGCGGCTTCAATGTCTTTCTTCCTCTTTTTTCTACCCTCAGCCCGGTAATGCTTTGAAGAAGACGCAGCCACATTTCTCTTCATGTCATGTCCCATCTTGACAGAGGGGATCCAGTCAGGATCCGTCTCATATTGCTCATATGCTGGTTGACCTTTAGATAAACATTTCAACATACGGTTATATGTTGTAGATTTATATAGGCATATGCTAATACATCTATTAACAGTGTTAGGATATTTGAGATTGCTTCCATCATTTTACATCTTCAATCAATCCATTTGTCATTATGTTGGGAAGAGTGGAAGGTAAATTGAGCAACATAAAACCTTAACATAGATCAACAGAATACTATTGTGGAGGGAGAGTCTGTTTGGGAAGTCTTCCATATAAGGACTGATGTTTCAAGGTTTAAAGTAAAAATAGAAGGTGTTATATAATAGTTTTTCTACTATCAGTTCACTAATAAAAATTCATGGAAACTTACTTTAGTAATCAAAAGCATAATATTGTGTTTTGTCCAAATGTTACTGTAGACACTGTGTGTTACAGTGCATCCGTCTAAATAATGGGCATAAACGCTGTATATTGCAATTAATTTAGGCCTAACTAACTTAGTAATTAGTATTAATCTTTCTTTAGATCTTGGCAACATTAAATTTATAAGGAGAGAGGTAAGATCTAGATCTAGATCTAAATGACAGTGGATATGATCAACACTGACAACAGACCCTGGTCATAGATCTAGATCTAGCTAATGATCAAAAAGAGTCACTTTCTATCCTAAATTCCTATGGTTCAATAAATCGGTATTTTATAGGTAACAGTGGAAAATAATTTTTTTAATCCAGGGTTAACTCACCTGAAATAAAGTGATCAGAGCAGACACGGTGGTAAGGTTTCACTGTGTTCGACTCGAGGCCTTTCCACAATTTATCGCTTTCATCCACAGTCGCCTTCTTCTTTCTAGAAGCTCTTTTGTCGCCTCCCCCTCTCTAGCCCTTACAGAATGTATTGAAAAAAACCTGTTTCCACTCTTGTGGTCATTTGCACAGCCAATAACAGCACAAAAACTTGGCATTACTCTGTTGTGAGTGTAGATGTTTGTATAGAGAATATAGTCGTAGATCCGATCTTGTGTCCAAATATGGCGGATGGCAACCAAAATAACAATGCGTGACGTCACACTGGAAGGGTCTATAGCCGCTAACTCCTCTTGAAAGCTTCTTCGCTGAGTATGTTTTGGTCGGCCCACTTTCGGCTTTTTAGGAATTATGTAGCAGTACATAAAGCGCTCAAACGTAGTAGAAGTAACGTATAGCTACATCTCCACATTGAGCTAACATATTAGTCTGTCATCGGCAGCCGGAACTGTCATATAGTACATCCGGTTTTTGTAAAAGAGCAGTGAAGGATTTTATGGTCGGTTGTCGAGTAATCCCCATGTAAAGGTATCCTTCTTGACAACCGTGATTTGAATTAAACTTAAAAAAATAGAACCCCTGGTGTCTACGCTCCGTCTCTGTGTTGAAGAGTGTTAAATTGTCAGACTTCAGTATTGAAACTTTCCACGAGACAGGCTATTTTAGTTGCTGGATTCTAATAAACCATCAACCTTTGTGAATAAAAAGAATGCTATGTCAAAGCATATACTACATTTGACGTTTGTTATATAACTGTATGTGACTAATAATTTTTTTAAAATATACAACTTAATAATTAAAAAATTCACACGTTTACCGACGTAATTTGTTGTACACAATTGTAATCAATATCACAGGAACAATCACTTCTCCGGATATGTATTTACTTTTATGTGTCAAGTTAGTTTAGCACTCTTCGCATTTGTTATGATGTCAAAGCGCTACTTGTCCCCCCCCCCGCGCCTTTACACAGCGCACAGAGGGTTTCTGGGCGGTTTGATCTTATATCTACATGTATATTTTACAGGTCTTGACCACTGACTAGATTGAAGTTGAGAACATGGTTAGAAATTTGAAAGGAAACTAACACTTACAAATTCTAGGTCGAGATTTGAATCATTAACTATGTTTAGGTACTTAGATCTAGACCAAGCTAGATCTTGTAGAGATCTAGAAGAAGAAGTCTAGAATATACTCATACATAGAATGTAGGCTGTAGGTAATGAACAACTCTACGAGTCTACTCAATCGTCCAAGAATGTAAGTACACTGTAATTAAATAGTTTCTCAATTTTTTATTGTCTCTTATGTTTTGTATGAAGATTTCTCTGTCTCTCTCTGTCTCTCTCTCTCTCTCTCTCTCTCTCTCTCTGTCGCTCTCTCTCTCTCTCTCTCTCTCTCTCTCTCTGTCTTTCTCTCCCTCTTTCCCTTCATAACTATTATTTCTTTCTCTATCTATCTATATCCCACTCGATGCCATAACAACCACCAGTGCTACTGGCATCCAGGCACAGAAGTGTGATACCCCAGCTAGACCCGATCAGCATACTCAAGCTTAGTAAGCAGTGGGCCCACTCGATACGCCTGTTTACGTCGACCAAGCGGCCTTGTTTCAGATAGAAAAGGTTACAGTCTATGACTGCCGGCGGTGGAAATCCTATAAAGCAAGGGGAGGTAATTATACCGGGGAAAGAAGCCATGTTGGCTCGCACTGTTTGTGCTATAACTTTCTAACACGCTAACAACGTGAATGGGTGCACTCCCGCTCAATCTATATATCACAGGGCTAAGGGTGGTAAGGACAAAAAGGAACTAGACTTAGACACCCGAGTAACTATGTATATAGATGTCAAGCGCCATTTGCAGATTTTAAACAGCCACTGACTTGATTGCTCGGTACAACCATTTCCTTGGCCGAAAATTTGTCACCAAACTTATGAACGTAGTGGCCCAGATAAAGTCGCATGGTTGTGGTGTGTATGCCCTGGGATTCATCACTGCTCTACTTCATCACCAAGATCCGACGACCATTGCTTTCCTGAAATCCCCTCGTACAGTGTCTCCGTTCAAACAGCAAGGCTCCTCTCCCGACATCAACCCGCACAAGACCCCCCCCCCCCCAACCACCCCCCCCCCCCCCCGCCCCAAATATTGCACAGCATTACAGTGAATACCTTCTGTTCTTCTCGTGGAACAGACACTGACATACTCATGGTCCAGTGTGATCCTTGCAGTGAATGGTGCCACGCAGACTGTCTCACCACCGGAAAGGAGGACCTGGAGGCTTCCAGCTGCTTGTGTTATGAATGCGATAAAAGCTCTAAGTGGTCTATGTAGTCAAATCATTGCACACGTGACACTTGAGTCCTCCTGATTTTTTGCTCCTTTTTTAAATACAAATAATTAATAGATCAAAGACCAATATGGAAATAAGCAGTCAAAATATTGTTTAGAAGTTGATCCCGCGCGGTATGTATTCAGTGCGTAACGTTATCACAAAGCCAGATCATTTTTAGGCTAAACCGACTGACTACACAACTGGAGCATTGATAGGTATGTCTTTGGAGGAAAGGCAAGAGGTTAGATATCTCAGTTGGTAGAGCAGAAGGCGTGTACTCAAGAAGTGCCAGGTTTGATCTACTTTCGAGCAGACTTAGTGTTCTACTGGTTGGTGATGGTAACCTCTTACTATTTTTACACTCCATGATACTACTTCATCCTTGTTGATTTTAGTACACGCTTTCACATACATCACTCAGATTAGACAACAAGGCTTTAGACTTAGAGAATGCGTTTGCTACTTCACGTCTAACATCAGTACTGGATATGCTTTATTGTGGACGGGTCCCAAAACTAACGTCCGTCAATTGTACGTGCTGTGAGACAATTGACAATGCGGGGACACCTCCAAACAGTTCAGATTATACTGACATCGATCCAATCAGTCCGAAACAGTATAAGAAAACAATGTGGGTGGGTTCGAACTGCAGACTTTCCCATTGGTTGACCAACGCTTCACCACTTGCACGAGTTTGACTTAGAAATGAATTATGGCCAAGTGCTTTTTAGCACAGACAACTAATTTGAGAACTTGTTTTAACTTCCTTTCAGCTCATCGCTGACTAAGCCAGTATGTAGTTAGAAGGAAGAATAAACACAGACGCCTCAATTCGATACGTAGAAACAATTATGATGGATGTCTAAATGCACAGATTTTTTTATAGTCGTTAATTTATTTGTAAGTAAAGTGAGTTTTAATAAATGATTCTCAATTTCTGATGTAGGCCTTAGGCGAAGAATGCTTTTTAAAATATTTTAAAATTAAATATTTGAGTAGTTTGTTCCAATTTCTATCGGCATTTTAACGCCTACCAGTTATTATTAGTTGTTTCTCTTCGTGGATTTTTTTAAACTTATAAAAATGCACATTGAATGATTTTTTTTACATTATTTTGTTACCAGTCTTCTAATTGTCCAGTCTTATTTCTTGGCAGCTCAAAAGGCCCTGGCGATTTCGCCCCCTACTGGTTGGTTCAGTGTCAGTTTAATGTGACCGTCTGAGACAAGAGTCATAGTATCCCCGCCCTGTCTCGTGTGTGGCAGCACATAAAATTGTCAGACGTCAGTCTTGAGGCACGTCGACAATATAGGCTATATAGTGCTTATGTTGGACGTTTAATCATCTCAATTAACTTAACCAATTCTTGGCAGCTAATATTTTTCATAGCTCCTTTTAATAGATGAATAAAAAAGCAGACGCATGAGGGTAAAAGGAATTGCTTACTCCCAGCTCAGGCAAACAATATGGCCTTCAGATATAACACAGTTTGAAGCAACATGTTGGGGTACCCTGGAAACCCTACAACAGACTGCTTTTTACATCGAAGAAGCCAAACTAACAATTTAGAGATTTGGAAATATTGAAAATCAACGCAGATGAAGTATAAAAAAGAAAGAAGAAGAAAACTAATTGCATTTCCAAAGAAAAAAAATACCGACTGTGAGTCCATCGACTCCTATAATTGATTTTCTTTCTTAAAATGCTTTTTTTATATTATTGAATTGTAGGTACGTTATAAGTTCAACCAATGAAAAAGGCAATTTATAAAAAAAAAGAAAAACAGCGACTGTTTTTGTCAACAGATTTTTTTGAGTTGACATTTAAAGCTATCGAAACAGTAATATAAAGAGAAACACGATGCCAATAATTTATAAAATTCGAGAAGACGTTGAAGTTGAATTATTTGAAAACAAAACAAAAGCAAGGAGAAAAAAAACAACAACAACAGCAACAACAACGGTAACAAAAATTACAACAACAATAAAGACAAAACGAATTAACAAAATGTCATGATAATTTTTCTGATGGAAATGAAAGTAGGATAATAGATAATGATAATAAAAAAAAATTCAAGTTCACATAAAATTATATTTAAAGTTGGTTATATAATTGTATCTATTGAGAAAACAACATGTCAATCAAAAAAGAAAAAAAAATGTATAAAGTTATTGCTTAAAGTCTTGAAAACAACAGCAACAAAAAACAATAACAACAACAACAACAACAACAACAACAACAACAACAACAACCCATTTGCATCACCAACAATAAGAAAAATATAAATAGCAACATCTTTCCCAGATCTAAAATCATCAACATCATCATCATCACCGTTACCACCACTAACGACAAAAGCAGGACAGCAACATGAACAGCAACAGCAGTAACGACAACAATAGAAAACAACACCAACACAAACAGTAAAAAATACAAAAGCATGAACAGCATTAGCAACAACATCAATCAAAAATAATCTTAGCCCATCGCATGGATTGAGCTATTGCTGACTCGAACGAATTAAAAAGTTTCTTTGCACACTAAAGATGAAAAGTTATTTAATTCTATTCATTTTTAGCATAGTGAGGACCACAAGATATGAGGGATCGCAGAAACACACACAGACCTTCATAAGTGTCCAAAGAGAATCCATTTTCTCTCCGAAAAGAAAGTGCTTTTCCAGTGCAATGTGGCGGCGAGTTTCGGGAAACTTAGGTAAATGTATTGTAATTAATGAAACAGGAATGGGGTAGGTTTTTTTCTCGTGCGCGTCGAACTTTTTAATGTGGATATGGGAAAATATCATGAACGCTTTTCAAGCGTGTTCTCGTGGAAAAGAAAAGATTGCTTTGTGTTAAAAATAAATTATACATTTCAGGATGCCCTTTATATCGTGTATGTGCTTTTGAGTCCTTTGGAGAGGAAAGCGTGACAAAGAGAGTGTTTTTCGTTCAGCTAACAAACCTAGTACTAGGTTTAGATTAAAAATGTAAACTGTTGAAAATTCATTAATCGAGAAAGATAATTAATTTTTTGTCTTGTTTCGGGTGCGCAGCGTGATGCAAAGCTTTATAACTACCTCACTGCAGGCTTTTGTTTTGTTTAATTCGGTGACCCTGCCTTCTCTTCTGGGAAGTCTGGCCCAGCACTAAACATGCATTTTTTAAATTCATTTTCAGAAAAAGTTTTATTGTTTTTTTTTTTTTTTTTTTTTTTTATCTTTTCCCCTCGTAACTTCAGAAAAGTGCGACAATAAAGAGACTCAGCATATTAGTTTGTCTTCAAACTGTTGTATAACTTTTTTTTTTAATCCCGTACTTTTCTTTTGCTTTTTATGCTTTCCTGTTCCTCTTGTTGCTATTATCGTTGTTTTCATTTCTAATTTTTCATCATGAAACAAAACAAAACTAAACAATACATAAATTATTTAAGTGAAGCAAAGACAGCTTGATGCCACACGTAATTGCATTTATAAATCAGTATATGTACTTAATCAGTTTTTCCATGTGTTGTGAAACAACAGATGCTTGTTGTAATAGATCAAACTGTATAATATTTTAATGAAAAAAAAAAAACAACGAAAAAAGGGTAAAATCTCAAATCTAAAAATTCATTAGACTGAGCAAATGTGAGACGGCCTTCTTCATTTCAGAAAAAAACTCAAGATTTGTAATTTTTTTTGAAATGAGAGAGGATATTTTACAATTGACTTAAATAAAAATTAATAAAATGTTCAATCATTTTTTAAAAGTTTTAAATAGTTACATCTTAAAACTCTGCCGCAAATGTTATCACTATTTACTCTCCGACATGTAATCTTTAGAGGCAATTTACACAATGTTCTTAAATAATATAGGAGATACGATTATACATAGAGTTGTCCTACGTAGTAGTTGGGAGCCATGTCATTATTATATGCAACGAGCAAAAACCGTTTAAAAAAAGAACCGCGACAATCTGTACTTCATGTGAAATTTTGAAAATTGAAAATTTTTAATATAGAGTTTTATTGATTTGACTTTTTGCAGTGTTAGGCATTATTAATTGTAAATTCACATGATCTAACTGTTAAACGAAAAGTTTCAATTAAAAATTAATATGTTTAGACTCTTCTACAGCATATTCCCTTTCAAGGTGTTATATCGAGATTGCGACACTTGCACATCAATGACAATGAGCATTTCTTTATTTCTGTGCTTGACTTGTAAAATGGTCTGTCCACTATGTTGAAATACTTAGGGCGTAGGTACAACGACACGGTAGCTTACGACTCGTTGTAAAAATATGAGGTAAAGAAGGCTTACGACTAGTCGTAAGCTACCGCGACGTTGTACTTACGGCCCTAAATATCTATTGAATTATATATATTTGATTCGACATACATGTACTTTGTATAACTTAAGTGACATGTTTTGTTTTAAAACCATGCCAGTCAAAAGACTTTTCGCAGGTTTGCATATTATGTTCTTTACTGTATAAACTACAACCGTAATCAGCTGTTTTTTTCTTTCAAATTTTTCTTCACTTCAACATAAAGTTTGGCCGTCGGAGATATTTCTCTTTTCCATTGTTATCGAAACCTTAAAACTAACAGCTTTGTATTTTAAGATACATCACCCAGACTGTTAAATTAGTCTATGCGGTCATAACTTAATGATGACAGGAAATTGAACTTCCAGTATTTGATCAAATCAACCGCAGTTTCGCTTATCATCATTGAGGTTGTATTATGAAAAGTTTCATTAAATAACAAATAAACCACAACAGTGGTCATGTGGATGATGATTGTTCTTCTGGTCCAATTTGCAAAAAAAGAGGGAGAGAGAGAGAGAGAGAGAGAGAGAGAGAGAGAGAGAGAGAGAGAGAGAGAGAGAAGAGAGAGAGAGAGAGAGAGAGAGAGAGAGAGAGAGAGAGAGAGAGAGAGAGAGAGAGAGATTGGAGAGAAAACAGAGACATAAAAGAGTGATAAAGAGACAGACATACGACGAGAAAACTTACATCTAACTTAACAAGATCACTGACCTGATGTTAAAAAAATTGCTAAATTGAGACCCACTGATTCACGGGTTGACTCCAATCTCCAGTTGCTGTTGTTGCTGTTGCTGTTGTTGTTTGTTATCACAGTTGTTGCAGCAGACGATAATGTCCAGATCTGATGTCGCGGCCTCTTCGTTTGTAACTAGCGCCGATAACTTCAGGTCAACTTTAAACGATTAGGAATTTTTTGTAACTTATTCTGATATTAGATTGAATGTTTTCGTGTTTTACAAAGTGTATCTCTTTCGCTGTCTTTGTGAATCTGATTCTCTCGCTTACATGTGTGTGTCTTGTTCTAGGTTATAAAATTGATTTACTTTACCAAATGTTTCAATCAATTTATTGCATAGACAAGAAGATGTAGCAGTGCATTTAGCAAAATTTTGTCGGTTAATAAATAGTCATAGAAGCAGGAAAGGCCAGAAACGTACGGGAGGGCAACAGTCGACACTACTATAGTAGACTTATATGACAGCGGTACATATATGAGCGTCTTATAAAGCTACGGCGCGGGTTTGAAATTCTCGCGTCGCTCACCTTGATTGAAACAACTCTCTCTCCCTCTCCCCGCTTCGTACAGGCTTGCTCGTTCACAGTCCTTTATACTAGAGTTCGTCACTGCTACATGCGGGCGGAAACATTGGTAATAATAGTAGTAGTGAGTAAGTGAATGAGTGAATTTGTTTTTGCGGCACGTGAGCACGGTAACGGCTATATTGTGCCCATGATGTCCTTAGCCAGTTAAGGTCATTTTACTAGTAGTACTATATACAGTGGTTTCAAAGATGTGTGTGTCTGTGTGTCTGTGTGTGTGTGTGGGGGGGGGGGGGGGGGGGGGAGTGTAGAAGGGTGAAAGGATTTGTAATAATTTCAGAACTTAAAACTCCACTTACACTATTCTGAAATCCCGTTTCAGCATTGCATTTGCCATACGAAAAAAAACACAAAACAACAACAACAACATGTAATTTAATAATCACCACTCTTTAAACCTTGTCAACACTTTTTGGAAGGGAGGGGTAAGCAAAACCATTATGTAAAAAAACGCAACAACAAACAAACAAAAGTTGAATTAAGTTAGTTGCTCAATCTCTAATGTCTGCAATATACTTAAGACTATAATTAACTTAACGGGCCCCAAGATTGCCACACACGATACAAGGCGGGGAAATCTGTACTCCTGTCTCAGACAGTCGCCCATAAATCAGTAAAACTAGTAGAATGAAAAAAAGAAAACAAGAAAGTAAGTCAGCAGTTTGATCGATTGAGTTCTTACAAATAACTACCCTGAAAGGACTGGAGTATCGCAGTTAATATTACAGGAGATATTGTAAGGGGAGAACAATTCTACCCCGCCCACTCTCTTTGTGCGCATGTTTGGTTCCGATTCATGAGTTCGGAGGGAGCAGTACCAGTACATTTCTCTGTTGATATCAGGAAAGAGCACGAAGCTTTCTGGAAAGACGGCATTACAGTTTTACTTTAGACTTTAGACCGTTAGAAGCTCCACTTCCGACTTTTCCTTTGGATCTAAGCCTAACCGGTATTTCTCGTACCGGAAATCATCCGCATGTGGACAATATTATACGTATCTTTCGCCGAGTAATGAAATAAACATTTTGCCTTTTATTGGCTAATATCAATTGTTTTACCTAAACATGTTATTACCGTCGAGAACATCGTACCAAATTACCCCAACATACCAAATTTCAGGGTTCTAGATGGTGTAGTTTGTAGGCCCTACGTGATATGTGGCAGAAAAATTGTCCACCGTCAATTACTCTTAGATGCCCAAGCAAAAGATTACAAATTTCAGTCAAATGACAAAAAGAAGGGGGAAAGTGTAACGATTTTTTAAAATCTATTAAAGAGTTGGTGTACCATTCTCTTCGTCTAAACAATTTACATCCCTAAAGTTTTAGAAAATTTTGAGTTTCAGCAATAATTTCTAATGTATCTATAATCCTTAAGTTTGTCCATCCTAAAATGACCGCGAATTTCGTGGGCTCTCTAGTAAGTATAATAATAAAAGAAATAATTTTATCAATAATAATTACGCTAATAAAGTAAATGGAATATTTATCGCGCAAATTAACAACTGCAATAGTAATGACCAGCTGAAACAGAACTCCTGGGATTTAAGCCGGTAGTACGATCACTTGTTAGAATATAATATGTAAATTTATCTCGAAAAGTATGGAAAAAAAAATTGGGGCACCCCACTCGGTTTTCAAGAAGTCAAGATTTTAATGATGGACTTAATTAAAAAAAAATAGAAAGAAAAAGAAGAAGCAACAAACGAACACATTCCTCTACTTCCCAGATGATAAAGGTGTTAACGAACACTTATACTCTTTAAACAAAGAGGATGACCGGTTCCTGTTCACCGTTAGGGAAGACTGTTTTGGTGACCAGGACCTTTAAAAATGGACTAGGTGTGAGATCTATTGCGCCGCCATAAAGGCTCAATTTAGGTGTGTCCCGGCAATATAGTTATAAACCCTTTCTCTCTTTTTGTTGCTTCCCTCTTTCTCCTTTTCTCTCTTCCTCTCTATGCCTAACTCACTGTATGTCTGACTTTCTCTGTTTCTCTCAATCTCTTTTCCTTTCGCTCTCTCTCTTTCTCCAACTACCCTCTCTCTCTCTCTCTCTCTCTGCGGCTATCCCATGTTTATTAATCCTATACTGGGACGAATTTACCAGGTAGGATTTATGCCACGAACCGCCTGCTTCTAAGCCAGGAGCTCTACTATTCTCAGCCTCTATGCTTTCATTTCGCTCGGCAAACATAAAGAAGGGAAAGGAGACCGCATAGTAACTTTGGGAGTTCATGCCATCTGGATTTTTAATATCTTTTCGCTCTTCTTCCGATCGCAATATGTTGGTTACTGAGTATATCTAGATTATAGGTTTGTGATTGCTTCTTCTAATTCATTATGGAGCGTAAGACGTACACAAAAATAAAGAAGAATAAGAATAACAATTACACTCTATGAGATAAAAGCCACACACAGAGACACAAGTAAGCAATGAGTCTATATGTCAAATCCCTTAACTTTTCCTACCTTGAAAACTTGTTTGTGACGTTATGGTGACCATATCGTCACAAACTAGGTTTAAGTTGTTACTAGTGTAACTCGAGACCTTGTGAAGACGGAGTCCACATGTAAGGTAATCTACATCGGCATCGAATCCTAGCGCTATTCAAGACATTAGGGAGCCAATGAGCGTTCAGAAAACTCCATGTCTAGGGGGACGTGATTATGTAATCTGTAATCGTCCTATGAATCGCAAACACTCGAATGTCTTTGTGGGAGGGGACATTGGAGGAAGTTGCAAGGGTCATAACTCCGTTTTACTGTCCCATCGCGGCCATTGCGCAGACCAGCACAGTTCTACACCACAACCGGCCTGGGTCGATTGGGGCTTGTCTCCAGAGGAGCCCTCAACAGAACTTTATGGCAGTTTAAGTGTTAGCGCTTCCTGCATGCTGAAAAACCCGCATGAAAGTTACACCGAGGCGTTGAAATCTACCACAAGGAATGTGCCTGGTGACAGTATCTAGGTTTATGCATTTTCGGGGATGGGTCCTAAGACCAAATGTCTAATAAAACGGAGGCAATAGCGAAGACCAAAGGCAGGCCCATACTAAGGCATTATAATCTACTGACTCCCGCAAGGGAATTGGCGCGTGATTGTATTGACAATATCGAGGCTTGGCTATTTCGTGAACGGGTCCTAAGACCAAAATCTATAGAAAAACCCATACCGATGCGTTGGAATCTACTCACTAACACAATCACTTTTACTGAATGAGAGAAAGCCTTTAGCCCATCGGACTTCGAATTTTTTTATGCTGAATCCTAGGGTAGAATAAACAAACATGACGTAGCTTACGTCTCGTTGTAAGCCTTCATATTCTTATATTGTTACCACGGGACGTAAGCTGCGTCTTGTATGCGCATTTTATCACTAAACTAGATCTAAATCCAGACTTAAGCTCTGGATTCTGATCAAGTTGATACATGAGAATTGGTCTAGATCAAGATAACGATTAGATCTGATTCCGCGATTATTACAACGCCTGGAATGAAGATCTAATCTAATTATCTAGATCTAGATCTATTCTCGGATATCAAATCGAACCATGATTTGTAGCTTGTCATTTAGATCTAAATCGACCAAACCTCATTGATAATGGTTTCTGGTGAAACTGGACTTATTTATATGTGTGTTTTTTTTAAAGTAAAATATATCGTTGTCGATGATATAGTAGCTAAGGTCTATGCTACACATGTTTCGTAGTCTGATGAAATTGGTCAGTAGTACTGTTATTAATATTTTTGAGGATTGTTAAATGTACGGTATTAAAAAAAATCTGTATGAAATCAACCCAATTGAAGCCTCTATCTTCATTTAAAACCAAAGCTATTTTTTAAAGCATTATTATAGAGACAAAAAAAGGGGGGGGGGGGCGTCAGTCTGTAAAGTGATCAGGGCCGGGTAATTTAATATCTTACCGTCCATAGTTAGCATTTGAGCTATCCTATGGTTGGGTCCTAAGAGCAAATGTCTGAATAAAAACGTTCATGGAAGTAACGCGGAGGAAGGCGTTGTAATCTACCACAAGAGAATTGGTGTATGGCATAGCACTGTATGAATTTAACACCGAGGCGTTGAAATCTACCACAAGAGAATTGGTGTATGGCATAGCACTGTATGAATTTAACACCAAGGCGTTGAAATCTACCACAAGGAATGTGCCTGGTGACAGTATCTAGGTTTATGCATTTTCGGGGATGGGTCCTAAGACCAAATGTCTAATAAAACGGAGGCAATAGCGAAGACCAAAGGCAGGCCCATACTAAGGCATTATAATCTACTGACTCCCGCAAGGGAATTGGCGCGTGATTGTATTGACAATATCGAGGCTTGGCTATTTCGTGAACGGGTCCTAAGACCAAAATCTATAGAAAAACCCATACCGATGCGTTGGAATCTACTCACTAACACAATCACTTTTACTGAATGAGAGAAAGCCTTTAGCCCATCGGACTTCGAATTTTTTTATGCTGAATCCTAGGGTAGAATAAACAAACATGACGTAGCTTACGTCTCGTTGTAAGCCTTCACAGTGTCGACCGGTGCATTCTACTTACACCGATCCAACCAATCAGAAAACGATGAGATTGGATAAATTAAAGCGTTTTTAATAGAACAAACACGAGGAAAAAACAAGCTTCTAGTTTCGCCTTGTTGGAGGTGAGGGAGGGGGTATTGTTAAAAAAAAATTAATGTCCTATCGTTATACAGAAAAAAGGGTATCGCAAAGTTTACCGGTGATTGCTATTAAAATTGTCAGTGTTCAGCTATCTTGGATAATTTTACTCAGATACTTTGCTCTGCCTCGCAATATCTATGCCTTAGTAAATTAGAACGGTAGACATGAAGCAACAAGACCTAAACCATGCAACGTCACTGACTTCTATCAAAGCTAAATGCAAGAATGTGAAAAAGAATACTACAACTACTTTTTTCCTCATCCTCCTCCTCCTTCTACTGCTGCTGCTGCTGCTACTACTACTACTACTACTACTACTACTACTACTACTACTACTACTACTACTACTACTACTACTACTACTAG